>JAUMJK010000960.1:0-116541 GCA_033558105.1 Coccyzus lansbergi | reverse complement strand
GGCGGCAGCGACGATCACGCCCTACGCGCGCGCGCTCTTCCCACCACTTCCGGCGGGGGAGGCGGGGCTGCGCGCGCGCTCCTCCCACCATTTCCGGCGCAGGCGGAGGGAAACGGGGCTGCGCGCGCAGGAGGGGGCGGGGCTGATGAGGCTCGGAGCGCGGGAGCGCCCTCTGCTGGCGGGAGAGCGGGCCGCGCACGGAGCGTAGTGGTGAAAGCTAAAGTCTGCCGGAGGCTGATTACAAGTGGGGTTTCCCAGGGCTCAGGGCTCACTGCTCAGCTCAGTGTCTATCAGTGGCCTGGATGAAGGCATCGAGTGCTCCCTTAGCAAGTTAGTGGATGACACTAAGCTGGGTGGAAGTATGGATCTGCTGGAGGGTAGGGAGGCTCTTCAAAGGGATCTGAACAGGCTGGACCGCTGGGCAGAGACCAAAGGCATGAGGTTTAACAAGGCCAAATACCGGGTTCTGCGCTTGGGGCAGAACAACCCTAAGCAGAGCTACAGACTAGGAGAAGTCTGTCTAGAAAGCTGCCTGGAGGAGAGGGACCTAGGGGTGTTGGACTCGATGATCTGGTGGCTCTCTTCCAACCTGGTGATTCTGTGATTCTGTGTTGGTTGACAGCCGACTGAACATGAGCCAACAGTGTGCCCAGGTGGCCAAGAGGGTCATGGCATCTTGGCTTGTATTAGAAATGGTGTGACCAGCAGGTCCAGGAAGGTTATTCTCCCTCCGTACTCTGCACTGGTGAGACTGCTCCTTGAATACTGTGTTCAGTTCTGGGCCCCTTGCTACAGTAAAGACCCTGAGGTTCTGGACTGTGTCCAGAGATCAACAAAGCTGATGAAGAGGGTGGAGAACAAGTCTTATGAGGAGCAGCTGAGAGAGCTGGGGTTATTCAGCTTTGAGAAGAGGAGGCTGAGGGGAGACCTTATTGCTCTCTATAACTACCTGAAAGGAGGTTGTAGAGAGGAGGGAGCTGGCCTCTTCTCTCAAGTGGTGGGAAAGGGGGCCCCTTCACCAGCCTTGTTGCTCTTCTCTGGACATGCTCCAGGACCTCAATTTCACTCTTGTAGTGGAGGTCCCAAAACTAAATACAGTATTCGAGATGCGGCCTCATTGATGTCCAAGTACAGGGGGCACAATTGCTTCCCTGGTCCTCCTGGTCAGTTTCTGATACACGCCAAGAAACTATTGGCCTTCTTGGCCACCTGGGCACACTGCTGGCTCATGTTCATCTAACTGTCAACCAACATCCCCAGGTCCTTCTCTGCCAGGCAGCTTTCTAGCCACTCTACAAAGCCTGTTGTGCTGCACAGGGTTATTGTGTGTCCCAAATAAAACTTGTACCGATTAACAAGGAAAAGGTCATTGGGCACAGGAACAGGCTGCCCAGGGAGGTGGTTGAGTCACCTTCCCTAGGGGTATTTAAAAAATGAGTGGATGAGGTGCTCAGGGACATGGGAATGGTTGGACTCGATTATCCCATGGGTCCTTGACAACCTAATGATTCTATGTCCTGTATTGCTCATTTGTGAACTCACTAATGGGATACAGGTGCTGTTGTCCAGTTTCCGAGATCTGTAGGTGGCAGCTGTGAGGGGAGTGAACAATCCCAGGTTACCACAAGTAAGATGTTCCTGGGACTATACACACATAACGGAGGTGAACTGTGGTGGCTTATTGTAACCAAGTCTTCTTGTGTGCTACATACAGGGTAGCAGGCTGTCCCACTGCTGCCCATGTAGCTCTATAGCAAAGTAAATGTGGGGACCCACACTGCAGCAGTCTATTCCTGAAGGACTGCACCCCATGGAAAGGGTCCATGCTGAATCAGTTTGTGAAGAACTGCAGCCCGGGGGAGGAACTCATGCTGGAGAAGTCATAGAGGACTGCCTCCTGTAGAAGGAAACCCAAGCTGGAGCAGGAGAGGAGAATGAGGAGGAAGAAGCAGTACAGACAACATATGATGAACTGACCACAACCCCCATTTGCTGTTCCCTTCATTGCTTGGGGAGAGGAGGTAGAGGATTCAGGAGTGAAGTTAAGCCCATGAAGAAGGGAGGAGTGGAGATTTGTTCTTATTTCTCATTATCATACTCTGGTGTTAACTGATAATAAATTACACCAATTTCCCTAAGCCAAGTCTGTTTTGCCTGTGACAGTGAGTAGTGAGTGATCTCCTCCTGTCCTTACCTCAACCCGAGCCTTTTGTTATATTTTCTCTCCCTGTTCAGCTGAGAGGAGGAGTGATAGAGCATCTTTGTGGGCACCCAGTGGCTAGCTAAACTCAAGCCACCACAACCATACCCCTTTTAGCTATTCTGTTTCAGTCAACTCCATTCCAAAGGGGAAAAAACCCCAAAACCACAGTTTAAAGTCAGACAGTCCAGTCCATCACTACATTTCAGCAAATGCAACTTGAAGTATTTTTACTTTAAAAAAACCCAACAAAACCAAAACAGTATTTGGACTTAATTTGTCTTAAACCACAGCTCTGATCTGTTTAAGACCTCTCTCATATTCAGATTTAGGACACTTAACACTGTAAAGCAGTTCATTTCTATCATCATGACCGGTTCAGCTTACACATAGTAAGTAATACAGTCCATCTTTTGTTTTTCATGTCTGTAGTTTGATTTTTTATTCCAGCTGATAGAAATGTAACAGAATGTATAAAAAATTGTAAAAATTATAAGCATTACTTATTTAGCAACCATGGATGATTCAACTTCCTAGTTTCCTAACTTACCTAAACATATATATCATACAAATCCTATAACAAAGTTTTAACATATGTTTAGTACATTTACTTTTGGACACTTTAATTAGTATAATCTCAGCCTGAACTATGAAAATTAACAGTAATTATTTCTTCCTTTGTCCTCCCTGAAGCATGTTTTTACTGTCTAGTAGTCTATGCCATCAATCTTTACACAATACATATACTTAATCTTGTTAACAATGCATCTGTATTTTTCCCGAGATCCTATTCCCTCATCTTTTTCCAGTAACCTTATTTTTCTTTGCTTGTTTTTTTTAAATATCCATTCTCAACTGCTCCAAAGAATACACAACATACAAATTGCTTGACAAACACCACAGAGGTATTGAGCAAGACTAAGTTCACTTATGATGTATTCAGTAACAGCTTATACAATCCTAAACTTGCCACAGCATACTGTTGGTTCCATATTTATCAGTGAATAGAAGCTTATAAAAATATTAGATTTTATCACTTTAATTCCTATATGAACATTTCAAATTGCATTCATCCATCTTCAAATATGCTTATTAATTCAACAGAAATGCACCTTTATGGTTTAGTACTCAAAAATACATTTAGATTCTTTTATATGTATGCATTCAATCAGATTTAAACATCAGCCAGAGAATGACTGACTGAAGTTCTAAAGAATAATGCACTGTTGATACTACTCAACAATACCAGAGGCTCACAGAGTTAACAACTGCTACAAATCCACCTGTGCTGTATGAACTAGTATTATGGACGTACACATAACATGTGCTTGGTTGGTTGGTTTGCCAAGAGTTTTCAATTCATACTGGAAGGAACCTAGTATTACCATTCTGTGGCCTGCTGATCTAAAACAAAAATAAAAAGTACACATTTAACCTGCAGTGTCATTTCTCATTGCATGCAACATCGCTGTATATTAGAAACAGGTATCACTAACATGTATGATTTCATTGATGTCTTGCTGCATATTGCTTCTGTTTACCCGCCCCCCTTTTTAAAAACTATTTTATCATTAGGTAACCATGGATTCACCTATGATTTCAGAACATGCGGTTGCAAGGAACTTAAAGTTAGCTTATGATGACAAAAGAACAATGGGCAAATGCATAAGGACTGTAATACATATATATGGGGAGATACAGATCTACATAATCCTTGCAGTATTTTCATTTAAAAGGATTAGATTCCTAGTTAACTTAGAATAGGATAAGCAGATTCAATTTCCAGTAAATTTACTTACTTCGTTCCCTCAGCTTTTTTAACTCCTGTATTATATCACTATACACACAGGATAAAAGTTCATCCTGGGATTTTGTTCCATCCAAATAAACTATGAAAGACAAAAGAGAATGTTTTTTTGAGTTCTGTGTCAGTTTTCTGTAGCAGCAATTGGCAAAGTTTTCAATTTTCCTATGGGTGCAACCAGAAGAGATTATAAAAAAACCTCAAAAAGCAAGAACAGTATCTCCCCTATCTTCTTTTCAAAAGTCATTTTTCCATGTTAAAAATAATTAAATAGAAAATCATTCTAGTTAAGAATTAATATAATTTTTTTTGTGGTATAACATTCTCTGTATGGGTGGTGGTATTAACATTAGGATAGCATAGCAATGGAAGCATTCAGCAGAGAGGTTTCTGTGCAGTGGAAGACCTCAGGTTCTTCCTCAGCTTCAGGGTTTGTGCAAATTAGGAAGAAGCGGTGCCCTAGTCTTTGTGCTGATGAAGCAACCACCTGACTTCCCTTTCCTTTCCTGCCCCTCAGTCCAGAAGTAAGCAGTTCAAGAGCTGTGTAAGTGTGAATATTACACAAGTTCATGCAGAGCCTCATCAGCTGGCTCAGCTTTGGCACTTCTCACAAACTACCTTGACAAATGAACTCTTGTGATCAGAACATTTCTGTCTTAAACTTCATAATTTTCATTGCTAAAAAAAAATCACAAACCCAAAACCCTACAGACTTGAAAAATAAATCAACAGGAGGTCCAAGCTTACTGCCCTAATGCCACAAAAATATTTTAAGAAACCTTCATCCCATCCAAAAAAACCCCACAACCCAACTAAAACTGTGTTAGCAACACATTTAAGTATTTAATAAGTTTGGAATTAAGGATATCATACCAACATTACTTCCATTTTCTTCCAATTCATCTTTATATTTCAGGTACATAGGCCACACGTGTCCATCGAAGTACCCCGGTGGATCTGCTGGCTGATAGACTCTGGTGCTACACAAAAATATATTTGCTTTCCCATACAAGTTTTATATTTCTCCCCTAGTGTCAGCTAGTTTAATAAGAGCATCTATTCAAAATAAAAACAAGCTGGCAGGCTGCATAACTGCTTGAGCAAAGGAGGGTCCTTTGTTTTAATATAAACTGTGATAGGAACTCTTCCTAACCTACCTATTTTTACCAATCAAATTACATTTAAGATAAGAGGATTTAAAAGTATTACATATAAATTAAGCTGTATTAAAAATATTACAAATAACTTTTTTTCTCTTTTTTTTTTCACTGGCTATACAGGTTTCTCAAGTTTTAAGTAACTAGTGGTTTTGTCTTGTCACTTCAGCCTGGACACTGAAGTCCTTTAAATGTGAGTTTAGGGAGAAATCATCAAAGTAAAATCAACCAGAGACAGATAACTAGAGGACTTCTTTACTCAACAGCAGATTCTGACATTGTTCACATGTATTGCTCTAAGCACACAGTATTGCTCCACATTTGGAAGCAAGTCAGAGACTGGCTCAGTAGTAATCTATAGACAGATATATGGTACAAAAAATGCACAGGCTAAACAAGGATACACTAAAACTACGCTTGAACATCATTACTTTAACATAATCATCATGCAGCTAGACTGAACCAAAGATTATACTGCTTAGTATAACTGTTCCTGATTTTTAACGTGATTTAACTTTAATATGCTCTGAGTAATCTAAATAATTTTTTGGGAAAACAAATTATCTTTTCAGTGTTCATAAAAAGTTTAACACTTTAATATCTCTGTGTTCTAAAATGCATAACCCCCTCCATCTCTGCATGCTTTTGTGGGTTAAGTGCTGGTTAAATACCCACAGTCTTCCCTGGGGATCACAGAGGATCCTTACTAGTTTACATTTGGCAAGCACTGAAGAAAAGCCAGTACAGAAGGACCTCTCCAGATCAGTGGGTACATTGACTTTCAGTGAGCAGTAACTGAATAATCTTACCTCCTTCTCCTTTTACACTCTTCATAAGGAAGGGTCAAAAAATATCTTCTATTCCATAGTTCATTAAGTGGCCTGTGATAATAATATATTTAGTTTCTTCCTTTTTAAAGCAGCTTTTAATATACCAGATGATATATTACTGCTTACTCATAATTATATAGCAGAAAGCCTTCAACAATCAAAATACAAACATCATCTGTATTTTTCAGATTGTCACATGTATTCTGCGGCTCTTCTGTCACAACACCTGAGCTTGCTGGGCTTTTCATCCAATTTCGAATACTCTTCACCATTTCATCCATATAGAGGGCATCAAGTACTACATGAAAAGAGGAAGTTAGGCACCCCTTCAAAACAGAATAAATTAAAAAAAACACCATCACTCAAGTTCCCCTAGGCTAATCAGGAAGAATGAAATTATCTATGTAGAAGTCTAAATGAAAGGCAATGGAATCACCCCTACAATCCTCCTTCATGCATATAAATAGTTCCATGTTTACAACTGATGATACCCTGAAATTAGAGCTTTCCCCAAGTGTGAGCAGGGTCTCTTTGAACTTTAAGGCACTAAAAGTGTGTCAGTTTACTTCAGGGGCTTTGCCTTGACAATAGAAACTGCAGGTATTGTTCTCCTATTTGCAAAACTTGTAACAACTGTGTAACAACCCAAAGACATCCACCTTTCTGTCAATTATCACTGACACAGAAGGCAGCGGGCAGTCAGAAATTCTTGCTTTGGGCTTCTATTGGATTTCAGGTATTAAGAAGATGGGGATGTAAGGATTTGTTTGAAAGGAGGATAGCATGCAAAGCAAAATGGCAAAATGTAGCACCTGATTTTGTAAGAACTTATTGAAGAAGTACTGAATAGTAGAGAGAAGGATAACATAGAAGCAAACACATTTTAGAGGCGCTTTTAAAACCAGCATTAAAACCCAGATATCTGAACCAGAAAGTCCACCTTATCCCTCCAGTTTCACATTCCAGTTTCATGAAGTCACGAGGTTGAACATAGCTCAGGAGTCAGGTTTCAGCTACAATTAAAGATTCTGGCCAATGCTCTAGAGTAGCACATTTTGTGATCACCAAGTACCAATAGATATTAGCTAATACTCAACTGTTCAGAACTCTGCTAGATCTGAACCAAAGCACTGGCCTAAAGTGGATCTCAATCTATAACTTTATAAGACTAAATTGGCACACTGAGCCAACATTAACTACGAACCTTGTCTATGTGTGTAATCTGATATGAAATAAAGCTGTCAGGATCAGACCTAAATTTTGACTGATTTGGAATATAACAATGAAAGAGACCCAATGGTGATACAACAGGAGTTCACTATCAAAGTGAAAAAGTAATAATCTACCATTACATGGAAAGTGATGAGGTTAAGCCAGTGCTTCAAGACAAGACTCTCAACTGAGCAGTACCATTTGCTACTGCACCTGACACAACTGTAGAAATGGAGGGAAAGATTAAAAAGAGAAAATGAAATGTCAACCACTAGCTTGAGCTATTTACTAGTTCAGCAAGTTTTCTTATTTATTTCAGTGAGCTGAGAGAAACTAAGCAAAGGATGGCTCTAAACAATTATTTGCTTACTGCCTTGTTCAGAACAGAAGAGGGGCGGGAGGTAAAAGAGAGGAAGTGTTGAAGCTCAGCATAACACGTTTTTCCAAAGCAATGCAGCAAAGTTACTGACCATCATACAGCTTAAATCCACGTTCATCTGTTTCTACTTCAGACTCTGGCTGAAGGGGAATAAAATTGAATATTTTCAAGGATGCTTTTATGATCACTTTCACAGATATATACTTTCCAGTTACAAACATAAAGGTTATACACCTTTGTGCCCCAATTGACTACATTTATCTTCAAAATAACACTGCTGTGTACAACTATTAGAATACAATACAAACACTTAATTTAATCTAGAACAAGTTCTCCAAATCATACTTCTTAAGTTTTTTGGGGTCTACTTCAGAAATAAGAGGTACTTTGCTCTCCTTAGCAAACAACTCCAAAACTAATGCAAAAGTTGGGGGGGGGGGTTGTTTCGATTTGGGAACAAGTAACTACCTATTGTTGTATAGGGGTAGGATTAACACAAGAATGTCATTGACTTCAATAGCACAAAGTATCTTGAAAAATGCATCCAACATACACTCTTCCCTTATTTTAAAAGGGAATCAAGGAAGACAGTAAAACTTGTTTTTGCTGGCTATACCCAGGGGTTTTGGCTACAGGAAGTTCTATCACCCAAGTGCTCATTTTATTTCTCTTTCTGATGAAGCTACCACTATTTTAAGAAGCGTCAATTTTAGAAGTTTATCAATAGGAGAACTGGAAAGAGAAGAAATGTAATTAAAATCTACTTAAGACTAGTTTTACCTTTCAAGTCTTTCTATCAATACTGTTACCTTAAAGAAGTCATCTTGAGATATTATATCACAGTTGGGAAGCATTTTCTTAAGCTTTTCTGCCAGCGTTGTTTTTCCTCCATTTGTTACACTGAGTTAGAAAACACAGTAAAAACTACATCAAGACAAAAATCCATCTTTAAACATGTGTACAAGCTCATGTACGTGTTTCTATACAGTTAGGGTAAACCACAAATTCACAGTCAAAAGAAATCCCAAAAGTTTAGTCACATTAAATACTTTCTACAGGCAGGAGTCTTCTGGCAGGGTCTACACAGTAAAATGCCAAGAAACAGGTTTGAGACAGGTGGTATCAGAGATCTCCAACAGAGATAAGAAAAAATTCTTAAGAGGTACATGCCATAAAGTGAGATAATTATATGTTGTGTACATAATCCATTTTTAAAAAAATATCTATTGATAAGTAGAAATACCATCACTTGATTCTGAAAACAAGAACAGTTTTGAGCTGTAGGGTAAATTTAATTTGCTAATACTTACCCTCCAAGGCCAATAATCAATACTTTCATAGTTTCTTTCCTCAGTTCTTCCTTTTCACTGTCAAAGACAGTACGCAGTGAAAACTCTTAATTCAGCAACACAAAACGCAGCTGTGGTATCAAGAAATATCAACTAGGTATGGAACTTATTTTCTGACCTTTTTTTCTTTTTCTTCTTGTAAGGCTGCTGCCAGAAGCTCAGTCAGTTGCTCCTTCCGCTGCTAACAAAAATCCTGCAACATAGATGTCACTTCACACACTTCAAGCGTTTTAAGTTAGGCAATATTTAAATCATTTGGGGTCAACTTCAAGAGACTCAGTGCTAGCAAGATTAATACCACATAAGTCCCTAAAAACCCCCCACAATCACTAGGTCAAACATTAACTGTGTAAAAAAGACAAGGTACACCAAAGCTGTGGTGATGAAACAAGCAAACACCTTAAAAAAAAAAAAAAAGCCCAATATAGACCACATAAATGCTCCTCATCTGCTCCACCACAGAACAATCTAGAGTTATTTACACTACTGTAAAGGCAGTTTAATTCATCCTAGCTCAGTGACCACTGAGACGGAGTAGGCAGCACTTGTCCTTCTTCAGAAAATACTTAAACTCTGAAAAAGGTTACATTTGTTCGATGATAGATTGCAGGGTTACGGTGCTGGCCACCTACTCAAAGAGCACAAACAAATCATCTGTTCTTAGGTAGTGACGATATTCAGTCCATTAAAATAAAAATAACCCAATGCTCTTTCCCAAAAATCATCAGTAAGACTTGAGTTCCAGCTGATTAGACTTTGTCACACAAAAAAAAACTGGTACGTAACAAACCAAATAACATCTGAACTCAAACCAAATAAGAACTCAAACCAAATAACATCTGAACTCATATGCTAAGCTTTGGACTCTGATTTACAACATTATCTACACAAAAACTCAATCCTAGCTTAAGGGGAAAAAACACCAGGATGAACAAAAAACATGGAAATTCCTCCTCCCTGCAAAGTAATAGATAATGCAAACTGTGAAGGCAGATCATAGTATAATAAAATCATCAGGTTGGAAAAGACCCACAGGATAATCGAGTCCAACCATTCCTATCGAACAATAAACCATGCCCCTCAGCACGTCATCTACCTGCACCTTAAACACCTCCAGGGAAGGTGAATCAACCACCTACCTGGGCAGGCTGTTCCAGTACCCAACGACCCTTTCTGTGGTTTTTTTTTTTTCCCAATGTCAATCCTAAATCTCCCCTGGAAGAGCTTGAGGCCATTCCCTCTTGTCCTGTCCCCTGTCACTTGGGAGAAGAGGCCAGCTCCCTCCTCTCCACAACTTCCTTTTAGGTAGTTGTAGAGAGCAATGAAGTCTCCTCTCAGCCTCCTCTTCTCTAGGCTAAACAACCCCAACTCTCTCAGCCGTTCCTCATAAGGCCTGTGCCCCAGCCCCTTCACCAACTTCGTTGCTCTTCCCTGGACTCACTCCAGAACCTCAACATCCTTCTTGTGGTGAGGGGCCCAGAACTGAACACAGGATTCAAGGAGCGGTCTCACCAGTGCAGAGTACAGAGGAAGAATAACCTCCCTGGACCTGCTGGTCACACCATTTCTGATACAAGACAAGATACCATTGGCCTTCTTGGCAACCTAGGCACACTGCTGGCTCATGTTCAGTTGGCTGTCAATCAACACCCCCAGGTCCTTCTCCAGGCAGCTTTCTAGACAGACTTCTCCTAGTCTACATAGAGTTGTTGTGCCACAAGTGCAGGACCTGACATTTGGCCTTGTTAAACCTTATGCTGTTGGTTTCAGCCCAGCAGTCCAACCTGTTCAGATCCCTTTGCAGAGCCTCCCCACCCTCCAGCAGATCCATGCTTCCACCCAGCTTAGTACTGTCTGCAAACTTGCTAAAGGAGCACTCAATGCCTTCATCCAGGTCATTGATAAAGACATTGAACAGGGTTGGAGCCAGCACTGAGCCATGGGGAACACCACTTGTCACTGGCCTCCAGCTGGAGTAAATTCAATTTCCCACCACTCTCTGGGCCCAGCCAGCCAACCAGTCTTCCACCCAGGAGAGTGTGCACCTGTTCAGTCCAGAGGCTGACAGTTTCCTAAGCAGAATGCTGTGAGAAACCGTGTCAAAGGCTTTACTGAAGTCCAAAAAGACCACATCGACAGCCTTTCCCTCATCCAGAAGCCGAGTCACTTGTCATAGAGAGTGATCAGGTTATTTTGGCAAGACCTGCCTTTTGTGAACCCATGTTGACTGGGCCTCATCAGCCGGTTCTCTTGCCTGTGCTTCATGATAGCACTCAAGATCACCTGTTCCATGACTTTCCCTGGTACTGAAGTCAGACTGACAGGCCTGTAGTTCCCTGGATCCTCCCTGCGACCCGTTGCAACAGAGTCAAAACCACGTCCCAGCTCCAGCCCTGGGTAGCTCTGAGACGGCATCACTGCTAGGCCCGTTTCCCACGCTGCGACTTGACCGCCCCGCCGCGGGCAGCAGCCCCTCCCCCGCCTCGCAGCCCCGCGGGTGCCCCCCTCTCCTCACCGCGCCCCGCGGGACGAGCCCCGGCCCCGCCCGGGTTGCCCCCGCCTCTCCCCGCCCTTCCTCCTCCGCCCCCTCGCAGGAAGCGGCGGCTGCGTTTCCCTCCGCGATCGCGCCGGCCCCGCAGCCATGTCTAAGCCGCCCCCGAAACCGGCCAAGCCAGGTAAGGAGGGATTGATTCTTCTGGGAGGCTGGGGGCCCAGCAGGGGCGAGCAGGGCCTGGCGCCCGGGCCTGGCCGAGCCGGGGGAGCCGGACGAGGGCCCTGCGCCACGGCCCTTCCTCCTCCTGCTCCTCTTCCTCCTTCTCCTCCCCTTCCTCCTCCTTCAGGGCTCCCGGCAGCCAAACCCCCGGGGTGTTTGTTCTTCCACATTCTGGGGCGAATCTACTTGCTGCCCTTTCGAAGACGTTTAGGCGTCGACGCAGAAATCGCCGTTCCTGCTCCCTTCCCAGATATAAATGAGTGGAGAGTTAGTTTTAAAAGGATTGGATTTTTTTTTTTTTTTGTAAAGTACTGAATGAGTTAAATATAATCTGAAATCTATAAGGAGTGAAAGACTCTCCTACCTAATCTGCGGAAGCTGTCAGACCGAGGCAGATGTGTTTTCTTTAATACTACACGTCTCTCACTAGTTTCCTGGGATGCAGTTCCGTGGTCTGTGTACTCTATTGGATGTTGCATGGTTTTAAACCTTGGGCTATAAATAGCATCGATGTCCTGTCAAAATGTACGCCATTAGGTTTAGGGTTTTGGTTCTTTTTAGGTGTTGATCTGGAGAGTGCAGTTGTTCTTTTATCATTTATGTGTATCATCTCCCAGTGTGAAAAGTTACGTTAATCATAGAATCGTAGAAAAGTTTGGGTTGGAAGGGATCTTAAAGATCATCCAGTTCCAACCCCTTGCCATGGACAGGGACAACTCCCACCAGATGAGGCTACCCAAGGTCCCATCCAACCTCTGCTGGAACATCTCCAGATATGGGGCAGCCACAGTCTCCCTGGGCAACCTGTGCCAGTGCCTCAACTCTCTCATGGGGAAGAAATACTTACTTTCTTTAATACCTACTTACTTTAAGGTTAAAAATTCATTGTGAACATAATTAAATGCATAAGGCTATTTGTTGTTTCCCCAAACATGATTATCTGATCCCTAAATGCATCTAAATTGCAGTATTTTTTGCACTTAGGTTTGTATTTGAAGTACTGATTTTAGAAATAATTAAGCACTTAACTTCAGTATTTTGACTAGACAGCTTAAAACCAAGATTTTAATTTGAGGCCAGGGAGGTGTAAACCTGTTTTAGACCATTTAAACTGTCAGTCTCTACCTACCCTCAGAAGCAAAAGCTGTTAAAGCTCTCTAAATGTAGAGTTTTGTCCTTGGAAGACTTTCCTCTGCCCTGCAGTTGCTAAGCCTCTTTGAAAACAGCTTACTTGAAATGAAAAAGACAGTAATAGATGCACTGTTGTGAGGACTCTCACTGAAAAGCCATACTGAAGAAATCTGTGGGCTTCTGAAAGTGTGTGGTCTTGCTCTTAACAGCCAAATAACGTAAGTGGGCTGAGTTTTGCAATGAAGTTGGTGACTCAATTTTCTGATTTGCAAAAACATGAGTTAAATTTAATCTAAAGTTCTTAATGAGTTAAAAACTCTATTCCTACTTAAACTACAGGAGCTACCACGCTGCTTCAGATGTGTTATCTTTAGTACTACGCATCTCTCACTAGTTTCCTGGGGTGCAGTTCTGTGTTGTGTGTGCTTGATTGCATAAAATGCAGACTGCCATCAAAAGGACAGGTTCCCTACCCTTCTCTCCCTCCCTATCCCATTCCCTTACCATTCCATTTAGCAACATGACAAGATGGATTGGTGCCCTGACTTCTCATGTCAGGTTATTTTTATGTCTAATGAACTTGCTGAGCTGGTTTGCTGAATGAGTGCTTGGCACAGCAAAAGGAAATGAGTATAAATAAATGTCTAAACAAGGAAGAAGAAAATAAGGCTCTTCTGGTAGTGGCCTTAACAGCTGATTGAGGAGAAGTTTAATTTTGCTGAAACCCTTATTTTTGAAGAGAGAAAAATTTTATGGAGGCTGTTGTGTTTAATTTTTCCCAAGGCATTTTCTAGAACAGACTGTCTTCTAGCTTACTCCAAAGTATTTCTGTAGTTGCATGTCTGGCTGTGTTCTTCTATAGTATCAGTTATGCCTCTGGTACTGTCATTGCATCTCTCAGGGTTGGAGATGTTAAAGTGTGCTAAATTAAGACAGATAAATATAGGAATTGCATGTGGTAAAATGGTTTCTGGAGTGGTGTAATGCCGTCTCTTTTGATGGCTTTTAGACTGCAGTTGTCAGAATATCTTAGTGCATTTGGTCAAGCTGCATTAGTTGTTCTTCACTGATTATCAGGTAACAAGTCTTTAAACTGGTCTCTAACTTGTGTTGGGGAACAGCAAATTGCTTGCCTTGCTGCTGAAGTGCTACAGTTCAAGACAGAAGAGAAAACAAGACATTGGTTGCTATAGTCCTTTCTTTTGTGTTCAGGGAAGAAAAAAAAGTAGAGTTAGAAAGAGACATAGCAGGTGGCAAGGAAGTGAAAATATTCAGTGAAATACTCATCCTTTCTAAAACAGTGAGTGTTCCCTGTCACAGGGGTGTTGGACATAGAGTTGAATTGCTAGACAGCGCTTTAAAAAAGTGGGAAAAGAAGATGTGAAGGGAGAAGAACTAGCTATAGCATCAAGTATGATTTTCTTCAGTACATAAGAATATTTCATCTGACTGAAGGCTCTTCTGTTAACAGCATGATGTGCACAGCACATTAGCGTTTCTGTTACAGAGATGGGTTTGACATTGATATACCTTAGACAATCATCTGATATCTTTGTGAACAGGAGCTAGTATTTTAGGATCTGTGTTTACTCCTTGGGTAAGGAGTCATGACTGGTTTTAGAGGCATTAGAAAACTTTTAATTTCTGTGTGTTGAGACTTTGTTTTTAAACAAATGCCTACCTTTGCTTTTCTCCTGGGGATCTGTATTATTGTTTTCTAGCTGTGTTGTCTGTTTAGACTTGCTATTAAAGATATAAAAGATTGGAGTGGGAGTTGAAAGGAGCAGAAACCTTCTTCTCATTATGCATTATGCATTCATCATTATGCAACGGTAAGGTTTCTCCTCCATCTTTCAAAAATTCTAATCGTATCTCCAACTACATTATTTTTTGCAGAGTTTGTTTATCTCTTAAATATTCTGTGTTGGATGTTAATCCAGTTTAAAAAAATTACTTATTAAATTTGAGCTAAATTTTGCAACTCTAACTCAGTCTTGCCTAAGTAATTTTGTTTTCTGAAAGCAAACTGCATGTTTTTTGGACAATTTCTCTCTAGAAGTCATAACACAGGGAACTGATATGCAGAATAGCCAGTGCTTTTGCTTATCCCTATAGTACCCAAGGCCATCCTTGAGCTGGCAAAAAAGTGCCACATCTGCAAGGAGGGGCGGCCAGGTCGGGTGATCCTAAACTGACCAACAGAGTATTCCATCATATATGTGTGTGTGTGTATATATATTTATATATACATATATAATACTCAGTGTAAAATTGAGAGATCATGACGGTCTTGTTCTCTTCTGCAATGGCCAACATCCAGTGAGGACATTGTCCATCTTATTTTTCCTGATCCCGGATCTGTGCATTCCTGAATACAGTCCAGCTCCCTCATAGTGGCAGACCCATTCCCTTGTGTATGCCCTACAGTATTTATGGTGATGTATAGTATATAGGGGGGAGCATGATTATATATATTTATATGTACTTTATTACTTTCTAACTATTTTCATTATTTTCGTTATGACAATTTTGTTAAAACTGTAGTTCTAGTTTCCATCCCACAAGTCTTTTTTGTATCATTTTCCTTTCCCCTTTCCTTGGGGGTAAGGGAAGAGGTATTGTGAGCCCAACTGCATGGTTTTAGCTACCGGAAATAGCCAGGTTGGTCCTGAACTGTGACATGACTTCTGTTGGTTGTCTCTTGGATCAATGCTCTCTATCCAATGAAGCAATTTTTATTAGAGCATCCCAAAGTGTGAAGTAGCATCTTTTGGGGATATATGTGTAGACACCCGGGAAACAGAGGAGCAATACGAGGCTCCCATAGTCCATGAGGAGGAGGTCAGAGCCCTGCTTGGCCAACTGGACACCCACAAGTCCACGGGGCCAGATGGAATACATCCTAGGGTTTTGAGGGAGCTGGCGGATGTATTGGCCAAACCCCTTTCCATCATCTTCCAGCAGTCCTGGAAGACTGGGGAGGTACCTCTGGACTGGAGACTGGCTGATGTAGTTCCCATTTACAAGAAGGGTAGCAGGGAGGATCCCGGGAACTACAGGCCAGTCAGTCTGACCTCAGTGCCAGAGAAAGTCATGGAACAGGTGATCTTGAGTGCTATCATGAAGCACTTACAAGAGAACCGGGTGATCAGGCCCAGTCAACATGGGTTTACCAGAGGCAGGTTCTGCCAAACCAACCTGATCGCCTTCTATGACAAAGTGACTGGGCTGCTGGATGAGGGAAAGGCTGTGGGTGTGGTCTTTCTGGACTTCAGTAAAGCCTTTGACACAGTTTCTCACAGCATTCTGCTACCGAAACTGTCAGCCTCTGGCCTGGACAGACGCATGCTCTCCTGGGTAGGAAACTGGCTGGATGGCTGGGCCCAGAGAGTGGTGGTAAATGGTGTTAAGTCCAGCTGGAGGCCAGTGACAAGTGGTGTTCCCCAGGGCTCAGTGCTAGGTCCAGTCCTGTTCAATGTCTTCATCAATGACCTGGATGAGGGCATTGAGGGTACCCTTAGCAAGTTTGCAGATGACACAAAGCTGTGTGCAAGTGTCGATCTGCTGGAGGGTAGGGAGGCTCTGCAAAGGGACCTGGCCAGGCTGGACCGCTGGGCAGTGTCCAACGGCATGAGGTTTAACATGGCCAAATGCCGGGTCCTGCACTTGGGGCACAACAACCCTATGCAGAGCTACAGACTGGGAGAAGCCTGGCTGGAAAACTGCCAGGAGGAGAGGGACCTGGGGGTGTTGGTTGACAGCCAACTGAACATAAGCCAACAGTGTGCCCAGGTGGCCAAGAAAGCCAATGGCATCCTGGCTTGTATCAGAAAGGGTGTGACCAGCAGGTCCAAGGAGGTGATTCTCCCTCTGTATTCAGCACTGGTGAGGCCGCTCCTTGAATATTGTGTCCAGTTCTGAGCCCCTTACCACAAGAAGGATGTTGAGGCTCTGGAGCAAGTCCAGAGAAGAGCAACGAGGCTGGTGAAGGGGCTGGAGAACAGATCCTATGAGGAGCGGCTGAGAGAGCTGGAGTTGTTTAGCCTGGAGAAGAGGAGGCTGAGAGGAGACCTCATTACTCTCTACAAGTACCTGAAAGGAGGTTGTAGAGAGGAGGGAGCTGGCCTCTTCTCCCAAGTGACAGGGGACAGGACGAGAGGGAATGGCCTTAAGCTCCGCCAGGGTAGATTTAGGCTGGAGATTAGGAGGAGGTTTTTCACGCAGAGGGTCATTGGGCATTGGAATAGGCTGCCCAGGGAGGTGGTTGAGTCACCTTCCCTGGAGGTGTTTAAGACACGGGTGGATGAGGTCTTGAGGGACTTGGTTTAGTGTTTGATAGGAATGTTTGGACTAGAAGATCCGATGGGTCCCTTCCAACCTGGTTGTTCTGTGATTCTGTGATATACTAATTTATATATTAATGTTTTAAAGAAACTTTACTTACTTTCATGTTTTCCAGAGAGGGTAAAGTTTCTTGATCCTGGCCTACCGTTCTGCGAACATTTGCATTTTATGGAGAAAGGCTAACCTTTGTTTGAAGGAAGCTGCAGTTTTACATTATTCCAGTTGAGAGGAAGGGAGGCAGGAGGAAACAGAACATAAATAGTTACTACCTTAAAGTAGGCCTGTTGACTTTGCAGCTACTAGTAGCTGTCACACTTAAAAATAGGATTCTGAGAAAAATTGTTTGGCTTGAATCACAATCAAGTTCACTTCGCCTTAATTCTTAGGTAGAACAGAAACTGTGACAACATTCACAGAAGCAGAGGACCTGCATTGAGTCACATGCCTAACGTCTTAGTAGTAGGCTTAAATTTGGCTTAAGTGGTGATGTTTTGTGTTCCTTCTGCAATCAAAGAAGGGTTTCTCTTAGCTAGGGAGATGTGAGCACGTGAATGTGGGGAGTTATGCTGCAGTCACTAGATCTAAGGGGAGAAAAACATCAGAGGAACAGCTACTGCAAGCTGCTGGGGCCACAGATGAACTTCCTGTAAGTGCAGGGACTCTGTATATTTGGAGAAATAAAGTTGTTAAGAAGTGTGAGATTTCAGCATCAGACTGCACCAGCTGAAATTAACTTGTGAAATTTTGTTCATGTGCATTTTCTGTGAGAATATTCTCAATCTGCATTTTCTGTACACAATTGCTATTTGTTCCTTCCACTCCAGCTACTGACTTTGCAGTTTCTGGGCTGCAGCAGTTTGTCATTTATATTGACATCAGTCTATCCTTTCCATACTTTCAATGTGTCTTTAAACAGATTCCTAAGTCTTCTTGTTGTTTGTTTAATACATCCTTCCCCTCCTCCCCTATGAATTGTATACCCTGTGTTCACTTCCCCTTTCTAACAAGCACTACTTAGAGGTGGGAAGATGGTTCCTCTGAACAGTGTGGACTCTACTTCTTCCTGTCTCAGTTGTGGTGATCCTTAAATGCTGTGTTGTGCTCTGTTGCATCTCCCTCTGTGCAAGATTCTATTCACGAAATGCCAGAATACAGACTGCACTCCTGTAAAACATACTTGCACTACTTTTATTCCTGCTTGACGGTCTGGGTGTAAAGCATCTTATTTCCCAGTTCCTGAGAAGCCAGAAGAAAACGTTTCAGTCTTCCCATAATATCCTTCTAATAAAATCACATCTTCTAAGAGATGTGCAGGTCATGATATGAAGATCTCTATACTTACTATAGCAAATGGCAAGCATATCACAAATTATTCTGATCTGCATCTTTTCTTTGATATTGTCACTGGAACAAAAGATTGTGACTTGCCAGGTTGAGCAGTTCCTTTGCAGGTGCTTAGGCCACCACACTTTCTCTGAAGTGAGGCAGAAAATGCTTCTCACTTCCTTTAGAAAAATTAATCTGAGCATGTATCAAAATTCATATTCCTGGTTACACATGTTCTGGGAGAAGAGTCTAAAAGCAGAATAGCCCTGGACTCTGCAGACTGTCCTTATTCTTCCTCACATTCCAGGTATTATACATATTATCTTCTTTTGATCCATGGGTGGGGCTTCAAATTGGTTGTTTTCAGTGAATTTGGTGCGAGACAGACCTAATTCTGAACTGTGTCTGTGCAGTATGGGAGGAAAGAGGATTAATGGTAGCCAAGGACTAACTTGGGGCCCTGTAGGTCTCTTGGTAGACGTGATGTTTTCTAATTTATCTGTAAGTAACCACGACCGGTTCTGATTTTCTAGAGCACAGAAATTATCCCTGCCTCTATGTTACAGGCACTGATAGAGCTTTGTGACACTTGGTGAGCCTGTTTAGATAAAGTTAGTTAGTTATTCTGATTTTTGTGATAGTTTAGAGCTGCTCACTCTAAATATAGCTGATGGAAGGGTGCTGCATCAGGATCAGTATCTGATTTGTAGAACCTTGTTAGTATCAATAAGATTTGATTGTCCCTGTCTATGGCAGGTGAAAGAGGGTGTGAAATGATAAGAAAAGGCTCATATCAGTTCACTGGGGCCAAGCCTTGGTAGTTCCTGTGAAGCTTTTCTTTGGTTGCAGAAGTAATATAAATTATGATTATATAGCTGATTATGTAGCATTCCCTCCCGTTTGATGCTCCAAATTCAGCTTTACGCAAGTATCGAAATAAGTAGTGCCGTTGAGGGGTGAGTCCTGGGTTGGTTTTTTTTGTTGTTGTTGGTTTTTTTTTTTTTTAAGAGGTCAAAGCAAATGGAAGGAAAGCTGAGCATACGCTGGTGGCAAATAGAGAAGAGTGGGTTTTGATGCTAGTGTCTGGTAGTATAGAGAAGCAGGGGTAAAAGAGCAGAAAGGAAGTGGAAAAGAAGGCAGAAACAGTAACTCCTTGTTGTGAACACTTAGCACTTCTTTGGAAACAATCTTCTCTTAATGACACTGCAATTAATTAAAAATAAACCTCAAAATTACTAGAAGGAAACAAAAAGCTTCTAGCCTTTTGAGAAAACAGTCTTTTTTATTTGTGTTGCAAAGCACAATAGTGATTTTGTTTCAGTTCGGTCAGTTGGGTACATATCAGAAGCTGATTTTTAAGCTGTTTTTACTGTTTCACACCTCAGTTTTTAACTTTTATGCACTTCCCTGGGAGAGGGTCAGATTAGGAATCTCAGTCCCCTGTTACCTTTCCTCATAAAAGCAGAAGTTTACAGAAGTTATTCAAAATAATTTAAAAAGTGTAAGATTTTTATTTATGTTACTGTTAAAGAGAATCATTAGTTTTACTCCTTTACCATGTTATTTTGCTAGGGGAGAGTTTGGCAAAGTGTATCTTGAGGATTTTGTTGCTAAGAATATTTGCATCTGCGTAGCCCATATAACAAGTTATTTGTTTTGTTATTTGTCAGATAGTTGTTTTGCAGATGTTTAATGTAGGTTCCATGAGAAAGGAAAACACAGCCTTATGGCTCAAGTATGTGATTTAAAGGAACCATTTATATCGTCCCTGTGCTAAGAAGATTTATTTTGGGATATGTGACAGCACTGTGCCTCTGTTGCCTTTTGTTTTGAAAGGGACACTCCCCTTGTTAGTCATGCTGAGAATAAAGTCATTTATGTTTGCCTGGTGCCTGGAAATCTTAAAAAGGTACATGTGCCTTCTGTGTTGTGAGTTCTTTTGTCCTGTACATGGTGAGGAGCTGCACTCTGTCAACTTTGCTAAGTTCAAATCAGTGTTTCATAGAATCGATGAGTTCTCAATCCTACATGACTCTTACAGCATGGCTCCTAGTGGAGAAATAGTAGGAAGGTAGAGCGTAGGAGGCCCTCATGGGCTTTCTAACTTTTTGCTTATTGCAGAGGACGTCTGCCAATGCAAACTCGAAGTCTGTCTGCATGCTTAGAGGTGGGCATTGCTAGGTAAAAGTATTGTAGGTGACTACAGGTACTCCCATGCCTAGTAAAATACAGTTTGTGGATATTTGCAGAGCAGAGATTGAAGTTTAATATTTAAGTACCCTCTGTGTCCGTACGTTTTTTTATTTAAATCTTCTGGACTGATTTCTGTCATTTAAATTTGACACAAATAATTGCCATGCCAAGTGCTAAGCTCTGTTATTTGTAGCTCTTAAGTATAGAAACATAACCAGGCTTAATATCTGTTTATCAAGAAATATTTTAATAATTGGTGCCAGTAATGAGTTGTGTTTAACCCCCACATAGGATGCTGTAAAATTAATAGTAACCTGATCTGCAGCTACATAGATGCAAACTTGTACCTTGTGTTTCAGGGAAAGGTTTTAGAATGTGTTGTGCTATGCGTGGCACCACATCTTGACTTTTTGGGGAAGTAACTCTCTGTTTGAGTTATATAGAATTAAAAAAAAAAAAAAAAAAACAAACACAACCCCCCCCAATCATGAATTGTCTTTTGTTTAAACAACATGTCAGTGATACTTTTATCACTATCAGTGTTTCCATTCTTTTCCTCCCCTACCTGTTGACACACATGCAGTACTTTACTACAGGAAGCACATACAAAACACAGGTCTGTATTTCTTGTTTTGACTTGTCATCTGCCATTTTCTAATTTCCCCTTTTGATATTTCTTATTCTTTGCTTTTGCTGTTCATTTCCTGCTTTTACTTGCATAAAACCTTAAAAACTGGAAGGCAATGGTTAAAGGCACCAAAGTCATCAGCGTGCACTTTTATCTTGCATTTTTCTATCACCTATGTAAGAAAGCCAGGAGGATAGGGCAGTACTCTATCACCCATCCTGTTTTGTCATCTCTTGTCCTTTTTTTTTATATTTACTTTTTTTATTGTTCAGCTTCTCCCCAGCTGCAACTCCCACATGTCATTCTGAAGCTTTTTAGATCTAGGACACCTTACTGTCTACTGTCCTTATTCATCATTTCTGTATAGGTAATGAACATAACAGAAGTTTTGTTCTTCTTGGCTGCTGCTCACACTGCAGGTGTTTAATTTCTGAAGGCAATAGCCTGAGAAGCGTTGCACTTCTCATGTCTAGGAAGCAGCTGCTGTGTGAAAGAGAGAGAACCAGTAAAGCCAAATTAAAATTCTGTGGTTTTATTAAAAAATAAGGTCTGGGAGGAGAATGGGATACAGATACAAATTGGAAGAAAAATCATATATATATAGTCTATCTGTATTTGGCAACCTAGAAAGTTTACAGGAATTAATTTTAAAGTTACGCTTTTACGTATGCTTAGCCCCAATAAACTGAGATGGGACTACAGAAATGTTTGCTTGATAGTTACACCTTGGTAAATACCACTTCATAAACCTGTGCTGTTGCATAGCTCTTGTTAGGGAATATCAAGAGGTATTTGAAAACATCTTTTTAGAGCAAATCCAAGACTGGGGTGTATGCAAAATGGCAGTCTGCATAATTCATTTCTCCATTTGGAGTTCAGCAGACTTCAGCAGTTCAGCTAATAGAATTATGTAAAACGCACATGTTTCGTTTCCTGTACTCATACTTTCTGGTTGGTGCTCTTGAAATCGCCTTTACTGAATTTTTTAAAAAATGCTTAGAGGGATGCTTCTTCTGCAGTTTATGCAATGAAATTCATACCACTCTGCATTAAGGTTATCTTTTTCTTGGCTTGGATGCTGCTGACGGTCTCTTCAGAATTGCCCTGTTAAAAAAACGTTGCTCACTTAGTGGCATTGTAAACACTATAGCTTATTTTAAGCAACTGAAAAGAACACCATGACAGTTGTACATTCCATAAATAGGATTTGGTGGCCATTTGTCATTTTTCTTAAATGTAGTGATTTCTGTACTACTATGTTATTTTCCTGATTAGTAATGGGTGCAAGTGAGTGTGAAGACGAGGCAGACATCGGTTGTTGGTTTATGTTGTATTCTTCCCTTAATGAAAGTATATAAATGTGCATGAGCGTATGCGGTGTATGTAACTGAAACTACATTTCACCTCAAAAAGCAGTGGCGACACTCGCATGGTGAGCTACAAAGACCACATAAAGCCTGCATAAGAGGCAGCTTGCATTTAGCTGATAGGTTGGCCCATTTCCTTCAGAACCAATGCTGCTGATTTGAGCCTTTTTTATAATTATTTTTGTTGGCATAGGCATAGCACAAATTCATTCAGCAAGCAGCTTTAAGGCTTAATGAAGGGAATTTATTTGGATTTGACAGCTGTAGGTGTGTGCTTTGTTTAGAAGACATGATACTTACACTGTTTCTTTTTTGTCTCTTTTTTAGGGCAGGTTAAAGTGTTCAGGGCCCTGTATACATTTGAGCCCAGAACGGTAAGTACATCTAGATCATACGATTTTGAGAAGCTTAATTTTAATCATGTCTATAATTACTTTTCTTCAGTTCTGCTAGAATTGGCCTATTAGGCTTACTGTACAACGTTTCAATGAAAAAGCTTGTTGATGGATATTGATTCTTAGCATAACTAAAATCAAGACTCTTTTTCAAGTCCAGCTCTTTTTAAAAGCAGTATGTTTTTTCCTCTGTTATCAGTTATTCACAATCAAAGTGATTTTTTTATTTTGCTTTCCTCCAAAGGTAATAAAGATAATTGAATACTAAAAGTTTTGATGAACTGGGACCAACTGAAAAGGAGATGAAGTTAACAAACACAAGATGTATTTCACTGGTTTTGTTGCATGGTGTTCTGTTGGAAAGGCCACAGTCTTTTTCTTTAGTGGTGAGAAAGGTCATAGATTTGAAAAGGTAGCTGTAGGCAAGTCAGACCACAGAATGAGAGATTGTCAGACTGTTCCTTAGTAGCTAGAAAGCTTGAGATATTGTTCTTTTGGAAGAAGAGCTAAATGTGCAGGTATTTGTTTGACTGAAGTATGCACATTCAGTTTTCTGTTTACTCAGCCTTTTCTAACTTTTTTTAAAGCCAGATGAGCTGTATTTTGAAGAAGGAGATATAATTTACATCTCAGACATGGTAAGTCTAAGACATCCTGTACAGACTGAATATTTCTGAGATGCAGTATATCTCTTCTAAATATTTTCCCTTTTCTCTGCAGAGTGATACGAATTGGTGGAAGGGAACTTGCAAAGGGAGAACTGGACTGATACCAAGCAACTATGGTAATGTCTAGAATATTTTCATTTGGTAGGATCATTCATAATCACAGGAAATCACTAAATAAAAATGACTGATACATGTATTATGAAAAACTGACCACAATATTGGCATGTAACAGACTTATGTCAGAGTATTTCAGAATGCATCTGCAGTATTAGTCACCAATGTACCTCAGGAACAGACAGTCTGTCTTATGTTTTTATAATGCAGAGAGAGCTTGAGTTTTTCAAGTGTTCATATTTCTGCTAGTGCAGGTAACAGCCATAGATTTTCTCGGTTTTGAGGGGGAGAACACTTGAATCTAAAGGATGATTTCACAGACAGTACATGAAGCTGATAGGGTTGTATTCTTATGAACATACTGCAGTTTTTAAGATTTTCTCATTAGCAATATTTTGACTACATTCCTTCTATCTGTACTTAGTGTTTTTAAGCAAACCTAGCCATGGACAGCCACAGTCTTCTGTAGCTGTGAGATCAAAAAGTCTGACAGCATGGGATGGCTTCTTACAGAGATAGTTAACAAATACTGAAATAGTTAAATAAACCTGCACGTGGACAGGAAGCTAGGACAGATTGTGAGTAGTTCTGTAGAATTCCTTTGATTTCCTCCTTCCCCGCTTAACAAATAGGACTGTTTTGTTTGCCATTTGTTGCATGTTAATGAATATATTCTACCATAGAAATATTGTTTTCTTGGGGATTACACCATATTAATTATTCCATGCTTGTTCAGATTGATTAAAAATTGCCTTTTCACATTCAACTAAATTCACTTTGAAAATTCGTGAGTACAGACCACACAATATAATTCCTCCAAGTCCTACCAGGAAATGTCAGCAGCGTAGCAGTGGCACATGAGGGGTTGTGTCAAAACTGCTGATCTGTTAGTAATGGATTGCTACTTGTTCCTTCTTCACTAGGAGATGTTATGGTACAAGGCAATGATTCCCTGACCTGACTTGTAGTTAGTGGAAATACATGAATAGAAGCTTACCCAAGAGTATTGGAGGAGCTGGCAGATGTGCTTGCCAAACCCCTTTCCATCATCTTCCAGCAGTCCTGGCTGACTGGGGAAGTAGCGCTTGACTGGAGGCTGGCTGATTTTATACCCATTAACAAGAAAGATCAGAGGGAGGATACAGGAAACTACAGACCTGTCAGTCTGACCTCAGTGCCAGGGAAGGTCATAGAACAGGTGATCTTGAGTGCCATCATGAAGCACATGCAAGAGAACTGGCTGATCAGGCCCAGTCAACACCAGTTCATGAAAGGCAGGTCCTACCAAACTAACCTGATCACCTTCTATGTCAAGGTGACCCTCTTACTGGATGGCTCTGGTGCATGTCCAGAGAAGAGCGATGAAGCTAGTGAAGAGGGTGGAGAGCTAGTCTTAGAAGGAGTGTCTGAGGAAATGGGGGTTGTTTAGCTTTGAGAAGAGGAGGCTTTGGGGAATTGCTCTCTACAACTACCTGAAAGGAGGTTGTAGAGAGGAGGGAGGTGGCCTCTTCTCTCAAGTGGTGGGTGATAGGACAAGGGAGAATGGCCTCAAGCTCTGCCAGGGGAGGTTCAGACTGGATATCAGAAAAAAAAAAAAAAATCACAGAACGGGTCATCAGGCACTGGAACAAGCTGCCCAGGGAGGTGACTTAGCCACTGACTCTTACTGTGTTCCCAGTAACATAATTCAGACAAGTTACTTGCAGAGTGCTTTACCGAGAAATTGGCTGAGCAGCAGTTTGACTTCCACATTGGATTGAAGATAAGGGGATGGTAGTGTCTGCAAGAATTTCATATGTAAGCAGAACAGAAGCCTCTGTAGACCCTAGGAGTAGAGTGCCAGTAACCTCCCTTCTGATCTACACCAACTATGCAAAGTCCTCAAAGGCTTGTTTCCACTGGTTACTGTCATTATAATTTCCTAGATGCAGTCTTAACCATTGAAAAGTTGATCTCCTGTGCTGTTCTACAACCTTTTTTTTCAAAAATGTGAATACAGACCTGAATCAGTAGAGTCGCTTGTGGGGTATTGTTCGCCATCTGCTAGTCCTGAAGGAAAGCACCTGAAAAGACTATGAATACCTAAGCTGATGAGATAGAATTGGTATTATTGTTATTAAAAATACTTATTGCTGAACTTCAGATGAGAATTTTCTGAACACAAAGAATTTTCTGTCTTCAGGCTTTTGAGACAGCATTATTAGCATTAACACTTTCAAGTGCTGCCTAGTATGACTAGCGTGTTCTGTTTTTGTAATGGCTGTCTGCACTGCAACTCACTTCTCACACTCTGCTTTATAAGTCTGTTCAATGTTTGTAAAATTTTTTTAAACTGAGGTATCAAAATCTAGCATTTGTGTTTTATTTTACTTACAGTTAGTGGCATAAGCATGTGAAATCTTGTCATTACCAGCATTATGGAAGGATACACACCAAAATAAGAAAAAATCTGTGTGGGCCAAGGGAGTCTCTAGAGTTTTATTTCTAGGAACTGACGTATTTTGCCTGTATTGCAGGCAGTAGTGACTGTTTGATCTTAAGGACGTTCTTTCACATTCTTCCTGCCTTCTGTAACTAACTATAGTGCAAGCATTTAAAGAGGCTACTCCTTCCAGGTTGTACACTGCCTTGTTTGCCTGTAGCCTTAGTAGGCAGGGTTTTTCGCCTAAAAAAAGTATTTTAAAAAGAGTTTTCAGATCATGGTCCCACTTCCAACTTTTTCACATTGCTGTTGGGTTTCTTTTTGCTGTTACAACAACACTGACCAGGAACTGCTTGCTGCTCCTCTCTAGTAAAACATAAAGATTTTGAGTTGAACAGAAGGTCTACAGAAGGCTGAACATCAGTCTACCTGTTGCTACATTCATTGTTTAAGCAGTTTTGATTTACAGACCTCCTACAAGTGTTTCAGGGAAAATAAAGTTCTATACAACACAAGGAAAGCCTGTTGAGAGTGGATTTTTTTAGTTCCCCTTCACAGACCCTTTGGCAATAATTAATTCATAACTACACATGGAAAGCTGTAGGGTAAAAGGCTCGCCTCATGTTACTGCTCAAAACCATCACACAAGTGCAAAAAGAGAAGTCACAATCAAGATGAAATATTGCCAGGTTCCCAGTGACTTGCAACCACTGATCAATGTGATGCTGTGCTTTGAATTTTTCACAAGGGTTTTTCTGAATTGCATTCCCTTACACAGGAAATTGAAGTGTCTGACTAGTCTATCACTCACAGATCTCCTTTCACGTTAAGAATCAAATATGTATTACTGGTTCTCTGGAATAAATCAAAGTTCTGTTTTCACGTGGGTGTCAAATGCCTCTTCAGCTTCAGAAGTAGTTAGAATTTACTCTCCGTTTCATTTCAGTGGCAGAGCAAGCTGAGTCAATTGATAACCCACTGCATGAAGCTGCCAAACGTGGTAAGTGTTCCTTGGGTTTTAGTTGAGTAGGGACAATTTATTATTTTCTGCCAAAATAATATTATCTTTAAAATAAAATTAAGTTGTCCTGCCTGTTTTGGTTGTCTGATGTCTTGAACAAGCTATTTGGTGGGTTTTATAGCATTAAGAAGCTGAGCTGGCTTACAGCTTGGTAGAACACCCACTCTGTGATTGTATAGATAGAAAAGAGTTTGCTGCCAGCTGTTTAACTACACAGGGATCTAAAGGTCTTCTGGGAGTCAAAGAGATGATATTTGGTATCACTTGGAGTGTTCTTTTTGTAAAGTCTTGCTGCTAGTTGCTGTTTTTCCTCATAAATGCATAGGAGGACTGAAATCCTGCAGAAAGAACTGCATGCCTTTAGTGGCTCTGTTAACCTTTCAAAGAAAAAAGTAATCAAAACTGAATTTCTTTCAGGCAATCTTAGCTGGTTGAGAGAGTGTTTGGATAATCGAGTTGGGGTCAATGGCTTAGACAAAGCTGGAAACACAGCTTTGTACTGGGCATGCCATGGAGGCCACAAAGGTACAGACAATTAACTTTTAAATGATTGTTTTCTGCTTTTCTTGCTTTCTTTGTTAACCTGTTTGCTAAAATTGCAGTACTAAATGATAAAGGCAGGATTTTTTACGTGTCTATTTTTTTAAAAGAAAACTTAAAGATAGAAGAGATGTTCAGCTCCATCAAATGCTCTGTTTTGTTATTGCTGTTGAAGCAGGTACTCTAATCAACGTAACTATTAGAAGTGGAGTGGGAAGAACAGACCAAAAAGAAGCGATGTATTGTTTTGGATATTTTATGCAGTTGCATTTCTTTGTGACTGCTGGTTGCTTTTGCTCAATGCAGTCTGACTGTTACAGATTTTCATTAGCCAATTAGATTGGTTTTTGTTTAATATTAACTAAATTTTAGACTATGAACACAAAAAAGCCTATTTCATTTCCACTGATTTTTTTTTCTTTATTCCACCCCCCACTATTTTCTGCAGATATAGTGGATGTTCTGTTTACCCAGGGAAACCTAGAGTTAAATCAACAGGTAGGTTAAACCAGCAGACCCTTACAGTAAACATGTGATGTGTTTCGTCTTTGGTACAAGCTGAAAGGTTCTTTGCTGTATTTTAATCCTGTTGCTTTTCCCTCTTAACTCCACAGAACAAATTGGGAGACACAGCTTTGCATGCTGCTGCATGGAAAGGTTATGCAGATATTGTAGAGATGCTGCTGGCAAAGGGTAAAGATCTTGACCAAAGTTTCAAAAATCTGTGTGGCAGACTAGATTCCTGAATGTTTATTAATCTGTATTTTTTTGACTCTTTCCTGTAACCCAAGTATAGTTCTTAGCCAGCTTACCTGCCTGACTTTGAGCCTTGCAGAAAATTCTGATAACTGTTTGGAAAGTAGACATCTCGCCTGCTCAAGATAAATTTCATCCTGCTTTACAGACAAAACTAGGCACTTAACCCCAGAACAGCAATAATACATATTTCTTGTAAAGTACAGCAACCACTGAATTCCCTAGACAACTCTAAGTTGTGGGAGAGCATCCATGGCTTTTAGTCTGCTTCAGAGCAGTCCACAGATGAGATGTGTCTATTACTGTTCTACCCATTCTGCTGAGTACTGAAACTTGTATTGTAATACTATAGTCAAGGGATAGTTGGGACAGTGATTCATGTTGAAAATTTTGTATCATAAAGGAGCAAGAACAGATCTGAAGAACAATGAGAAGAAACTGGCTTTAGACATGGCAACCAATGCAGTTTGTGCTTCCCTGCTTAAGAAGAAACAGAGTGCAGGTATTTCTGATTTCGTCATTCTGATACATGTTTTTGTAACTGTTGATATGTTGATAGCTGTAAAAAACATTTGGGAGCTACATAGGCTGAGAGTCGTGTTCGGAAACATTCACCTGAGAGGTGAACAGCAGAGCTATGTATTTTTTCATATTCAGTGTTGCTGACTCCACACAACACGCTATCTTGTGTCAGCAAAAGGAAAAAGTGTTAAAAAGGTGTGGAAATAGAAAAGGAAGGCCCTTCAGTGTGGAGAGACAGAAAAAAACCAAGGATAGAAAATATTTTAAAAGCAGCATACTAGGAGGGGCTCGATATGCGAGTAAAGCAGTGTGGCATATTACCCCTTATGCCTGTCTGTTACTCCAAACTAGCCAAACAAAACCTAAGAGACATTCCTGTTGTGTTTTCTGATTGCTATTTTTTTTTTAAGTTTCTTGTTCCGTATCTCTGAGTGATTCTGTAATAGAGAAATAAAGAAATAATGTCATCCTGCTTCCTACTTAGGTTCATCTGTCCTAATAGAACACTGTCCATATACAAAAGAATTTAAAAGATTCAAGACTGTTTTAAAGAACTGAACAAAGACTGAATGGTTGAGTATGCATAATTGATGTTATGTGTAGTATCCAAGAGGCTGAATTCAACATGGAAACCCTACAAAGGAAACCTGCTTAAAAGCACATGCAGAGTTACAGCTTGTGCCAGTGAGATATGCAGTCTAGTAATTATTGTCACATGGTTAGCAAAAACAGAGGGAATGCTAACCTGTAGGTGGTCAGCAGTTATGGCAATTAAATGGTGCAATAGCTGACTGCTGTTTTAGAAGCCCAAGATGAGCAGTTGCAGCAAAAGTACCATCCAGCAAAAATACTATCCAGCTTTTTGATAGAGGTGATATCAAGATTTCCTAGAAAACCCTGATGGATTACTTCCATCAATTTTGACTCTGGAGAAAGCAGTTTTAAGAAAGGGCAGATTTTTTTGGGTTTTTTTTTTTTCTGTGTTAATCAGCTAGGGGCTCTCATATCAATTGTAGGCACCTGATAGAGGAGTAATCTCTCTTCTGATGTCCCTAACAATTGTATTAAGTTAGCTGATATCAGAAAATGAAACAGATACTTCTGGTGCATTTGCTTCGCACCCTTTAAATTAATTTTGTAACATGGCTGACTGATTTTTTTTCCTTAGTTACTTCATGTACCACCAGTTTCTAATACTTTCACACATATCTTTTCTTGTTTGCCTTGACAGAAGAACTGATGCTCTCAGTGTAACTGCATTTTGAATATTAGCTTTCTGGTTTGTTTTTCTGTCTTAATCTCGCCTTTTTTATTCTCTATGACGCCATTGATATATATACTTTTCTAGTATTTTGTATGCTCTTGATTATATTTATTCATTTCATTCTTCTGAGTCTATTGATTCTACATTTCAGTATTATCAATGTCTTTGAGCAAGGCAATTTTTCTTTTTTCAGAGGTTCAGTCCCGCACCAGTAGTCTTTCTGTCCCATTTCACACTTGTTGCTGTTCAGATATGGCTTCTACATAATCCATTATTTGATTTTATCCAAGGAAGCTTATTTTGCTTCCACTTCAGTGGCTTTCTTGAGTTTTATGTGTATACACACACAAACACACATACTCATTCAAATAAGATTGTTGAAATATCTAAGAAATGAAAGTTATTTAAATCCTGTCATAGAAATGCAAAAAGATTGTGCCCTTTGTGCTCCTGAATTGAAGGAGCAACTGTTATACAGGAGAAATGGGGTTTTTCCTTTCTTGAAGCATGGATAGGACTCTACAACTGTTTTTCTTTCCTTTCTTCCACTGCTGTTTGTCCTACTCAAAAAGCAAACCAAAATTTTTTTCTTAGATTTCTTCTACCACAACAGTTGAGCAGGTCAGTTTTAAATTTACTCATTTTTCTTTTTCCAGAAGTCTAGGATAACGTGTTTATCACTTCTGTCAAATATGTTAGTCTTGTTGTGTCTCCACGTGCTAATGTCTTATTATGTTATTGCAGAGCTTGAACTGACTAGGATCTCGTGGTTGTAGAGTGTACTACAATATACTACAGTAATATACATCATATATAATCCATATTCTTATTCCAATGTTTTTGAAATCTGTAGGCAAATAATCATCTGTCACAGAAAGCTCATACTTTTTATCTTTTAACAGTCCCACAGGTAGATAAGTTCTCCAGGCACTGCAGCACATATGATGAATATGCTTCTACCGCTCCTGTTTTCTGCTTACTATCTTTGAGAAAATAAAAGGTTATTTAGTAGATATAAGAAATATTTATTGATGGAAAAAAATTATGTGTTTGAAAAAAATACTGTGTTTGATTTTAAGCAGGGAATAGCAGTCAGCTAGGTACATAGAATAAAACCATAGAGGCTCTTCCACCAATTCACTCTTCCTTTCCTTTCTGATTTAAAGCTAATATATAGAAAAAAAGAATGAGAGTTGTATGTTTTCCAAGGAGCCAGAAGATGGCTCTTGAACAGACTAAGGAGAGGTGATTATCAACTTAGCTGTATCTTTGAGATACAGATCTACAGCCCTATTTGTGTAGTGCTAACATTTCTGAGTGGCAGAGGAATCAGTTTTTTTCAGATGCTGGTTTACAGGCATTGCAAATGTGAAGCTTTTCCTGATTTTATTCTGTGTTTTGTTTCTTTCCAGGTACAGTCCGAACATTAAGTAATGCGGAGGATTACCTTGATGATGAAGACTCTGATTAGCTTTTTTTCATTCAACCTGAAGAACTACAGCTTGCATTGCCTATGTCATTCCCAAGACATATCTTTACAACTGTAAAAATATCTTACTTAGAGTATTGCAGTCTTCCAATATAGCATATAAATGAGAGAGTGAAATCGTATTTTCCAAAGGAATGATCTACATGTGTGACAGAAGATGCTGCATTTAACTTTGGAGGAACTCCGATTTAATCTCACAGGGGAAGTGTGGCATACCCTTATTGAATAAGGATCATCTTCTAAAGTCACAGGTTTCATCTCGGGCCTTCTCAGCAAGTGCCTTGCATCTCTGAAACACAGCCCTCAAACTGAAGGGTCCCTCTGGGAGCGCAGGAAACCATTTCTAACATTTCCCAGAACTTCCTTAGGTATAGATTCCTTTGTGCAAATAAGATAGTATTGACAGAGCCAGTAAATGACTGGCAGATATGGAGGTTCAGCTATAGAGAGTGACCATCTTTTGCCTACATGGAGCCTGCAAGACAAGATTTGGTTTGGTATTTTTTTTTTCTTTTTTAAATCATAACATTTTTTCCCCTCATTCCTTCCTGTACCTCTCTAAGTGAAGAGTAGAATGACATGGGATGATCTGTCCCTGGATGCTTTGTCTTCTGTAGTGCTGTGGGCCCAATCCCTGAAATATAAACTCAGGTGAAATGCTTGCTTAGTCACCTTTCCTTGGGAAATGCAATTAATATTTGACTTAGTGTCTTACTGATTGTTTTGCTTTTTGAAGTGCATTATGCTAAAATAATTCATAGTTAAAGGATGGCAGAATATTTTTCTATTTATTCTGCCGAATTTTTTTTTTACTGATCTCTTGCTTTTATTTTTTTAAAGTGTTCTTATATTTTGTCCTAAATTACCTCAAACCTTAAGTTTGTTTGAAGGAATAAAGAAAGAAGTATATCAAATATACCACAGGTATTTTTAGAAGAGGTATTTGAAGCTGAACTTTTAAAATTTTTTGCTTCTTTCTGTGAATTAGAGAGAACTAAAAACTAAATTGAGCCATCTTCAAGCTTCCCTGCAAAGTTAAAAAACAGTTTCTTCCTTCATATAGCTCAAATAGATGCAACCAAATGTTATACCCTACTGAGCAATACTTTCTTACTGTGATGGTGAAAAAATGTTAAAAATTTTTTATATTCAATCTCATTTCCAGTTTTTTGTTGCTAACTTTCATATTAGCAACTTCGATAGATTTAGTCTAACTCAGCGGTTTGTGGTATTTAAAAAAATTAAAAAGTGCTTTAAAAAGACAAAAAAATGCTCTTGTAAAATATTGGGGATAAACTGAAAGCTGTTGAAAAGTTTGGGGATAAATAAACATCACACTAAGTATTTCAGAGATTAAGAGAAGTCTAGAGGACTCGTAACATCCCACTTTTAAAATATATGGAAACAGATTTTTTTTAATTATTATTCTGGAAAGAACTAGGTACAGATAAAGCTTTTTAAATGAGCACTTGCCAAATAAGGCAATGTTTGATTGACTAGAACTGTGTAAGATTGAGACATTGCACAAATAGTCATCTGCAGATATAATTCTAAACGGTTTAAGTGTTAAAACCATGGAACAGATGATTTAGACATATGTAATACTTTGGTCAGCTGAACAGTGATGTTTTATTCTGTATGAACTTGGAAGATCCTACAGGGGAAGAAATAAAAACCAAAGCCACCAAATTTTTCTCTCCAGCTTTCATTACGTCAGTTGTTGAGCATGACTTATACACAGAGACTCTCCTTTTTATTGGCCCACTCAGGCCAGTTTTTCTAGCCCACTCAGGCCATATGTTATGCTGCATACTTTTGATTAACATGATGCAAGCTTACAGTGCAGGCAAAAAAACCCCAAAACTTGTAGTAAGAGGCTAGAGATGCAAGAAGGTTCATTTGTGTGTTACACAAGTCTTTTTCCTGCACATATGAAGCTCACAAAGTTAAAATTATTCAGTGAACGTGGGGAGAATGGCGCTCAGTTCTCCAATCACCTTTTTCTCTATCAAGCTTTGGAGGCAGAGTGTATTCATAAATAACTCTTAATGTGATGTCTTTTGCAGTTGTGGGTTCAACATCATAGCAGTTCCTTGCAGCATTTGGTTGAAAAATATAACATTATGCACCTCTGTGGAATTCATTGCTACTGGAAGACCCGGCATACAGGTCTAGGTGCTGTAAGGGAAGAATGGTGACTGAAGTGAAATTTGTCCCAAGGATTGCCTGTGAAGTCCTTACTGGACTGTCCTGAGGGTGGCACATTTACATTACAAGGCAGCTTGGTAGTGCTGTTATTTGTTTCTAGGAGGAAAATTACTGCTTGCTCCTACCTCCCCCAACTTTATTTTGACTCGTGCAACTGTCTACTCATCTTGTAAAATACAAATCATTGTGAAAGCTTTCAGGCAATAAATTACTTTTTGCCTAATGATAGTTGTTAAATTTTGATATAGAAAACAGACAGAAGGTCTTGCAGCTAGCAGAAATTACAGCTGGAGTAAGATGATACAATGTCTTACTATTTTAGCTATGCAAGCCTACTTACTCCCTTCTCTCAAATATTTGTGTTGCCACAGGCTTTTGGATAAATTTAAGACTTTACAAGGGCATCTGCATTCACATTTGTAACAACAGTAAAACCAGATTTATAATAAGAGCAGCAAACCAAAAGTTGTCAAGCTCATGGTGTTTCCTGACTGCACATTGAAGAATATTCTGTCTTCTGTGCTTCTGATTGAATCATGTGTGCACCTTTCTATTTAAGATCAGCTATGTTTCAGTTAGCAGTGCTGTGCTGTTAGGGAATAGAAGTTGTTCTGATTTCTTAGAGGCTTTTTAAAACAATCAGTAAATTCTTAGTTTCATAAAAAGTAAAATGCTTAAACCCTGTTTACTGAAAGAGAAAATGGAACATTTCTTATACTATTCTTAGGCAGTCTGTGTGGTCAGTCTTCAGGTTATTTTTTTAAGAGGACAAAACCACCTTGCTTGATACAGCTTTTGAATGTTCATTGCATAGAATGTAATTTGCTTAAAACACTTAAGGTCACATTAAATGTTTAAACACAGTGGTCCATTTTCTAACATATTCTCCAGCTTAGAAGCATCTAAATCCTTCATTTGAAGATAGTATTGTTTCCTCTGAGTTTTATATCAAGGACCTAAGATTACTGAAAATAAGTTAGCCTGACTTTGCAGTCATTACAGTTACATACTACAAAACCAGCTGTTTGTGTATGCAGCATATATCACTGGATAAAAGATTTGCTTTCAGCCACTACCATCTAACGAAGCCATTGAAATGGAAAACAGGGGTAGGGTAAAAAGTAGTAGGCTTGACCCAGAGGTAAGCTGAAGTTACAAAAAGTGCTTCAAGATAAAACCATTCATATTGTACTTTGATCATATCAAGAGGCAGAAATGACGAGAAATGGTTTTGAAGAACTCAAAATAGGATTCATCAGAAGAAATTAATTTGATACAAACCCAGTATGATCGTTTGCTAAACATGAAAAGGCAAAGGTTGGGTTTTGCTTAAAGCAACACAATAAAAATAAGTACAGAACCCAAAAATAATAGTACAAAAGTACTTCAGCAAATGGTAACTATATGTCACAAATTCTGGAGCAGAATTTCGACTGGTGGTAGTGTCTGCCTGTGGCAGAGAAAAAGCTATCATTTGTCTGATGTTTGCTGTTAATTGATGCTGAAGGTGATATGTCCAGTCTACAGCTTCTCCTAGAAATCTGTATCACTACTTTAGCTACCTACCAAAGTTGCCTGCTTTCCTTTGCAATCTGTCTATAGGACACCAGAGAACTCTGTTCGAAGAGTTATTTCTGTGAGATGATCTCAACCTGACCTGTGAGCACTGTCCCTGGAAAAATTACTGTGGTCCAGCCAATGTTCACTTTCTCTGTGACAGAAATGGGGGCATTTTTCTGCAGTTGTGACCAACTCCTGAGGTCAGAGACTGAGGGAGCCTGTTGCAGAGATAACAATAATTTAGATGGGGTTCTTTTGGTGCATGTAGGACAGCACAGATCTTGACAGGGAATTGGTGCTCAGCTGTTCCATATGCATAAAGTTCTGCAGCCAGAGAAGGGTCCATAATCTACTCTTCCCTAGAAAGCTGGAGACCCAAGACACACATCAGAGGATCTATATCTGTTCACCACCATCGCTTGGGAGCTTTTTGTTACAGAGATGGATTGTTTGGAATATCAGCTATTTCTTAGTGTTAAAATCCATTTGTTCTCTCTAGAGACCATCTCTTAAAGGACTTCAGTGAGATTTAACCTAAAGCAGATGTGAAGACATAAAGTACCACAAGCAAAATGGATGGTATATTTCAGTTTGAAGGTCTGAGGCAAGTCTCTGGAAAGTGGTTGAGATACATGGGAAATAGAGAACCTCAGTCCTTAAGCTGACTCACAAGCCTATTTTTATTTTCTGGACTTGTGTTACTTAATGTGAGAAACACTTGTTTACTGGTAAAAACATCAAACAGGACAAAATCTTTGATTCAAAGGCATAAAAATTCATTTAAAATATACAAGTCAACTGAGTCTCTCTGCAAGAGGAGAGCACACCACTTAACAAGAATTTGAGGTATTCCTGATTCCATGCCCCAATCTCTAGTTGGCTGGGGCTCACATTGTTCTGTGATTAGTTGCCTTATCGTAGATTCCAGTTTGTAGACCTTTCCTCTCAAGGAAGTGTTTATTCTTTAAGGTTATCTAATCCGTGTCAACATGTCTGGAGACTGGTTTCCTTTCTTCATGTCATCTCCTGACACAAAACATCTGCATCTTGCAAAATATTTAAACATATAAAATGTCTAAAGCAAAATTTATCCTTCCATTCTCACAATCCACACCTTTTATTTATTACATTTTTTGCTGAAGCCCATTAATTTGTTCTAATTTACACAATCTTAATTACAGCTTCTCACCTTGTTCTTTCTTCCAATCTCCTTTCTTCAGCACCATGATGTTTTGGGCCATCTCACTCTGCCCTGAGGCTGCCATTCATGAATTTATCGGCATCCTGCTTACCTGCATTCCTTCAACCACATTGGAAATCAGTCATATAAAACATGGCATAAACCATGGTATAAAGAGTAACCCAGCAAGTGCGCATAATAAAAAGGAGCCTACTTGCCCTCACCAAGGTACCCCTAGGAGATTATCCCACCAACAGGAATCTGTCATAGATTTCCATTTCTGAGTTGTACATGCACAGTCTTTCAAATCTCAGTTATGAGGTTTATTACTACTTGGCTATTATCATCTGGTTTAAGACAACAATTGGAAGTGTTCCATTTCCAAGATATGTCTCCCTCTTCTGCCAGTACTGCACCCAACCTGTTCTGATATGTTGCTCCTCTGATCTGTGTTTGCTGTTTGACCAATAATTGGAGAGCGGTTGCTGTGCAATTAGTAATTAAATCTACTACTGCCTGTAATCATTCTATTGAACATGTAAACAGGTGTCCGATAGCCCCAGCTTTCATCTTGCATTCAAGTGACTGGCCCATTTTCCTGTTTGATTCTTTCTGGGGGCCGTTAGTCTTCTCCCCAGATTTGAGTTCCTCTGATTTCTGTTTGAACCATTTTTCCCTCTTTTAAAAAAGTTTGAACAAGGAAATTCCTAACCCATCCCCAACCTTCAGGGGCAACATAAAAAAAATCGTAGTTGGATTATTCCTAACATACAACTACCTGGTAGCTTTGAATAGGGTCTTCCCACAAAACTGGAATAACCTATCGGGGCTTTGCACCAGCAATTAGAGGTGTTTCCTGACCTTTTCCAGAACTTCAGTATCTGCTGGAGGGTAGGGAGGCTCTGCAAAGGGATCTGAACAGGCTGGACTGCTGAGCAGAGTCCAATGGCATGAGGTTTAACACGGCCAAATGCCGGGTCCTGCACTTGGGGCACAACAACCCTATGCAGAGCTACAGACTGGGAGAAGTCTGGCTGGAAAGCTACCAGGAGGAGAGGGATCTGGGGATGTTGGTTGACAGCTGACTGAACATGAGCCAGCAGTGTGCCCAGGTGGCCAAGAAGGCCAATGGCATCCTGGCTTGTATCAGAAACGGTGTGACCAGCAGGTCCAGGGAGATTATTCTCCCTGTGTACTCAGCACTGGTGAGACCGCTCCTTGAATCCTGTGTTCAGTTGTGGACCCCTCAGCACAAGAAGGATGTTGAGGCTCTGGAGCAAGTCCAGAGAAGAGCAACGAGGCTGGTGAGGGGTCTGGAGAACAGATCCTATGAGGAGCGGCTGAGAGAGCTGGGGTTGTTTAGCCTAGAGAAGAGGAGGCTGAGAGGAGACCTCATTACTCTCTACAAGTACCTGAAAGGAGGTTGTGGAGAGGAGGGAGTTGGCCTCTTCTCCCAAGTGACGGGGGACAGGACAAGAAGGAATGGCCTCAAGCTCCACCAGGGGAGATTTAGGCTAGAGATTAAGAGGAAGTTTTTCACGGAAAGGGTGATGGATTTTTTTCTGAGCAATTAAATATTCCTTCCTCAGTAGCATTGGTATCATTGGTATTATCTTTGGACCAATACCATAGGTGTTCTTCAGACCACCAGGTCCCATGAATGCCATTGTAGGCGTATACCTGCTTATAGCAAGGGGGTCTCTCCTTCCTGCTCTCTGTGTCCTGTATGACTTGCTCATTCTATATCAGTTACTTTGGAATTTAGGAGCCACCACAGTGGTCTTTACTTCTGAACTGATTGAATGATTGCATTTTAATAATGGAGAGGATCTAGACTGGTTCCTTTTCAAGTCTGATTTTCACTCGTTAGGGGACTTCCACATACCCAACAACCAGACACATTTAGTTCCTTTTTCCCAAACTGAGGAACTTTTTCCCAAAATGAGGAATCTGAGTTGGTTTTGCAGTTTCTCTTAGATTTTTTTATATAACTGGTTACTGTCTTTTTGTTTCCCTGACTGGACGAAGTTTGGTAATTGCTGTGTAACTTTCTCTACTAACTATGCTTTATATTGACCTTGGATTTCCCCACCATCCGATAGGTCCTAGTGTTCTTCCCTGGTAAAACATAGCCACTCTTTTCCCTTAGAGCACCCTACTCCCAATCTTGTTCCTCCTTTTCCCAAGTTTATTCCCACCCACAATTGTATTTGCCCCAAGTTACTATTGGTTAAACTTCACTGTTTGTAAGTCTGCCTATATATGTGAGTGTGGCAGCTAAGACTGGAACACCCCTGATGTGTAGATGTAGATGACCTTTAGAACACTTATTCAGAGAACTTGGGGTATAGCCAGAGATGAGCACAGTCCAAAGTAGCAGAGTCCAGGCAGCCATCATAAGCCAAGGTCTGGTATAGCATATTTTTCCATCACTCAGTGGCTATTGGATTGCAACTAACAGCAGAGTTTAGGTCCTTCTTGGTGGCAAATATAGAGACTAAGCCAGTCTTAGTGCATATAATATACCTGAAATCAGCTTTGAGGTTCTCAAAGGGCTGCCACTTCCAACATACTACAGTACCACTAGTCTCCTTTGTAAGTATTTATTTTTGCATTCTTAACAGATTTCGTAAATAGTCCAATGCCACTTGTGACTCTCTTTGTAAACTTCCTAATAGTTTTCTGTATTCGATTTTGACAGCTATTGACTTATCCCAATTTATTGTGTAAATGTTAACTTCAAAGGATCACCCTCTGGTTTCACAGTCCATTTTCTGGGAGTTGGAGCCACCAAACTTTTTAACCTAGTGACATGGATCCAATCCTTCTCTTTAGTCTTAATGTCTGCTTCTGTTGTCCAGGAAGAGTCCTTCCCATGTCAATGCTAAAGTATTCTCTTGCCAGGATTTCACTAGTACCCAGTGCCCAGGTTGTACCTGATGTAGGCTGAAATCCAGGGGAACTGTTTGGGGCAGCAATCCATGCTTCCTTAAGTCGGCAAGAGATTGAGTTATTCTGCACAAACAGCTTTTAAGATATGTATCACTGATTTCAGGGATTGTCACACCTTCTTCTCTTCCTATATATGGGAGGCTGAATGAAATTTCATATGGAGATACCCCAATGTTTTCTCTTGGGGTAGTCCTGACTCATAATAAGGCTAAAGACAGGTATTTGGTCCATGGTAGCATGGTTTCTATCATCATCTTTGTAATACGTGTTTTGAGGGTTGCATTCATTCTTAAACCCTTACCAGAGCTCTGAGGATGCAAAGGGGCTGACGGTTCAACTGGATGATCTTAGAGGTCTTTTCCAACCTTAATGATTCTATGGTTCTACTTCAATAGATGTGATGAGGTCATTCAGGTTAAACGAACTTGAAATGAAAAGCCATTATTACATAGTGGTCAGGTGATGCTTGTATGTAGTAAGACATTTTTGCTGAGTTATACCCAAAGCCAAGCCACGCCAGACACAGCTTCCACAGTTCTTTTTCTACTTAAAGATTCCAGTTTTACTCATATTATTTTAGGGAAACTCCACTTTAGTGTTACATTGCCATTTTAAGGGCTGTTAGCTGTTAATTAGCTGAGGTTAGGCTTTGCACTTTTCCTAGTGACACCTGTTGCCTCCAATATAGTGTTATTCTTTGCATTTCAGTGGAAAAACTCGTAGTCTTGTCCTGGTTTTAGTTTTCCAGTTATTCAAACTGCATGACTGTGTGAAGTACACTGTAGCCCTCTCCTTACCTTACTGCCTGTATTTCTTTCAGTATTTAAAAGTAAAATGTTTAGAAGGAAAAATACAAATTAAGAACTAAACCTAGAACATGGGACTTCAAAAATCTAACTTTGTTGACCTGTGCATTAGTGAAAACTCATGTCTCCTCAACTGCAAGAAGGGGAGAGTTAGAACAATCTGGCATATACTGTGGAATGACCAAGCATTTGAGTACCTGCACATAAACATAATAGTATTATTTTTCTCTAAATCTATACAGAAACCTGAACATACTGTTACCTGAGTGTATAACTAAAATGTGCACATATCTACGGCTTGTTTTGGAGCTTTCTTAAAATTAATTGAGCATTTATCAAAACTCAGTTTCTGATTTCCAGGAAGCATTTGCTTTGGCTTTAATCCAGAAGGAGGATTTTCATTCTCATGTGAAAAAAATTAGAAGTATCTTTCACATCTGCTGTTTTTATATACCTCTAACTTAATGCTTTGAGACATGACTTGAAAAAAAATGCTTAACACTTCATGTAATAAGACACAAATTGAAAAATTATGCTTTTGACAAAATAATTAAGAGCCACTAAGCATTGATTGATTCTGAAGTACTTCCAATTTCTGATAAAAGACAATTTGACCCAGACTGTGGTGTGTTAATGTATTACTGATTTTTGCTCTCGTATATCAGAGCTTTATTATTTAACCAATCCTATTGATTTTATTTTTAGTAAAATTATGTTAACAAGTTGTTTGCTGCATACTGTGCTCTGAAAATTGATCACATATCAGGCTTCGTGGATCCAAATGCATCACTTTCATTACCTTATCAAGTTGGCTATACTACACTAATGACCTAGATGGTTCTACTATTTTGATTTAAAGAGCAAAACTTTCCATATCAGAAGTATGAATTCTGCAGATCTCCTCTATGTAACTCTGTTTTCTGTTTTGACCAGATCCTAATTATCATTATGCTGTGCAAACTGACTGTCTACACAAGCTGACTATGTGGACATTGCAAAATGCAGCTGCACTGGCAGTCAAGTTAATTGAAGCTAAAGAAAACTGTGCCTAGTCTCTTAGTTTCTGGTTGACAGATGCAGCATAAGACAGCAGAAAAATATTACTTACCCACTGTAAACTGAATGAATTTATTGACTTGAATTTTTGATAATTCCCTTCTGTAAAATGAGATTTACATTAGCATAACAGAGAGCAGAACCTTATTTGTACAAAACCAGTCTGATTGGTACCCCTAATAAAGAGACAGAGAAAAATTTCCTCTGTTGAGCAGTGCATTAAATATAATCATCTTGGTTTATATGAGTGCTTACTCTATGTTTGCAGTACAAAGTGTTCAATTTGATCAAAAAAAATCCTGCCACTTTGCAAATATCTGTTACTCAATCCTTCAATAGTGTACTATCATTTCAATAAACAGGGAAATATTTATTTTACCTAGCTGAGGAGTGTTCCTGTGAGCTAAACTTGTAGTGGATGCAAAGCAGGATGGGTGACTAAGTGTTTTGTCAATCATAAGACTTTCAGGCTCAAACCAGAAGCCTGAATATGATCTGAAGTCGATTGTGTTTCAACTGCTTTTCTGAAATGGCTATTTCCAACTGTTTTGCAGTGAGGAGGGCTCTTGAAATGGGTTATTGTGGAATTACATCCAGAAACTGGAATTAGGCCATTCTGGGAGTGTGAGGGATCATTTGAATTAAAGTTACTCTAATTGGCATAAAGTACTTTTTGTTTTTAAGAGAAAGAATGTATGGCTATCTTTACAGACAATTATAACTTCAGGATGGTTTCTCTGATTGAGCATTAATGTGTGAACGCTATTGTTAAATTCTTTTCTCTGCAGTGTATTTGCTCCAGCTTTTAGCTGGTGGACTTAACCTCCAGTTTAATCTATAATTCCTTTATTTTTTTCTTCAAATATATAACGTTATATATAAATATCTTTCTGGGGGATGAAGAAGAAAATAGAAAGCAGAGGCAACATCCTGCACCCCTACACTTCAAGATGTGCCGTATCTTTCTTCCTTAAAAAAAAAAAAAAAACCATGTATTTTCTGCTAATTTAATTTCCTAGCCTTCTTGGACAGGTGAGTTATTTTCCACATTTAAAGGTAAAACATATAGAATTTGTAGGCAAGAAAAGTCACTGCATTCTCAGTTAGCTTAATTTTATTGACTATTGCTAATGTAACAATTTTACACAATCCTAATGCCCCAAACTATTGCCATGTTCAGTTCTGCACTGGTGTGGACAAATAGAGTTTGTAGTAAGTGAAAAGGAGGGCAAATGCCTAGGAAATCACAGGGTTTATGACATTCCCTTCAACAAAATCTTGTGGTTTGCCAGATTTTTTTGTGCATAAACTAGGTTAGTCTTCATGAGTAAAACCTGTTAACACCTGTGGATTGAATTTAAGGTGACCAAAACATACGAGCATGTCAGGCAGTGCCTGAGAAGTAAGTAGGTAGAAATCTATGGTAAAAATTGACAGTTCGTATGACAACGCCAGAGGACAGGGTGGGAGAAGGGGGCAACGACATCTGCAAAGAAGCAAACTGGACACCTGCATATGTAAAGCAACAATCTGCAATGCAGATTGTCCTCGGCAGTGTTACATCCTGCCTCAAGCAAAGCATTCTCCCAGCACAGCTGTATCTGAACCACAAGGGGTCACTGGTAACAGTGCTAAAAACAGCTTCCAGGTTTCCCTGCTTCGGTATTCTCCCTTTATCCCTCCAGTCTTGTGCTTTGAGTCGCCAGCTATTAGCTACAGCATAAACTGAGACTAACTGCAGCTAAACCGCACCTATTAGCATTGCAACAAGCCATGCACAGGTCCACAGCAAGCATATGACAAACAATCTTGCTGCAAATCTTCACCTGACTGGAGGGAGGCATGTGCTGTTTATTTGTAAAATGCTATCACCCATCTAGCAATGGTCAGTCTTCTCAACAACTTTGCTCTCTGTCTTTATATTGCAAGTGTATGAGAACAAGGCACCACTGTTCCAAAGAAAAACATCATGAACACATCAGCAAGGAGGTGCAAGTAGTATCTATCCCTTGTCACTCTCAGTATTGCATATGACGCTGGCCACATTGCTGACAAGGTTTCAGAGTACAGGAGCAAAATTTAAGAGGAATAAAGTAAAAAAAAAAGCTTTCAGAAAGCTGAGGGTGCTCCCTACCATGAAGGTTTTCATTTACACAGACAAGTGCCATTTATTTTGACAGGATTTTGACTGATTGGCAGTTCAGTGGAGAAAGATGTCACGGTGTTTTAGAAACCATATATCTTTAGGCTTCATTTAGAAGCAGCCCTGGGCAGCAGACGTGTCCTCATATACTCATATATTTTCTAAACCAGATCCCCTGTCTGTCTGTATTTAGTTTGATGAGTTCTTTGAAGGAACAGCAGAACTGTTAAGGTTTTCTGCAAACCAGATGTTGACCTACTGGCCCTCCTGTGTTACCCCAAATGCTACATGCTATAGCCTCAGATTTATTCATACTAGAACTGGTTGCTTGAAGCAAAGCCTTTCTACTAAGACAATTCAATTGCACTCAAAAATTAAAGATATTTTGGCAATAGTGGATTCTTCTATTTCTCCTGCTCCTTATAAACCTTCTTTGCTGTATCTGAAATAAACTATAAATAGCTTGGGTCAGAAATTTATCTTATGCAACTAGGTAGTTACAATGGCATGAACTTTTATTACACTGACTACAATGTCTAAAATACTTTGAAAATTTAAAAACCCAAGCTTAAGAAAACACGAAAAATAAAATTCTTAAAGATTCCAAGTTTGGGAAAGAATAGAGTTTACGGTCTGGTACAAGTAACAAAATGGTGCTTTGGGTCAAACATGAAACCTAATCTGTAGTACATGAGCTTATCCAATGAATATTAGATCTCTTAACCTTGCTGACTATTTCCAACATCCCCAGGGCAATATTAGGCTACATTATAAAAAAATAATTAAAAAATAATGAAAAGTAAGTGTAATGGTCACTGAAACTTGTCCAACTATACAGCAATGAAATAAAGCCTTTCTGATTTACTGCTTACCAAGGTTGCATCCAGACTTGTCTCCTATCAAGGAAGTAAACTCTGAGAGAATGGAAAATCCATTCACCTTACCTGCCGTCAAATATGTTGAGTGAATTTATAGTTACACGGCTGTATCCCTTTCACACAAGATGGATAAATTGTGTTAATATGCAGTATTTTCTTCTGAACTAATGGAATGAAGGGGCCAATGGACTTGAGCCAGGGGTGGAGGGGGATGGGGCAGTTAGTCGAAAGTTGTTCTTCTGCCTTTCAGACAATGTGACGGCCACTATGAGAAGCTCTTTTTTTAATCAAAATATGTCATGGGGACAGAGAAAATTCCATTTCTCAGCTGGTAATTCTGTGTATGAGCTTTATTGCCTGAAGCCAAGAGACACGATCAGCCAAACCTTCTTCAGCCTTAGTTGTGCTATCTGAAGACCCCTTGTTTGATCCAACATAGAAGTCACCACGAGTAACAGTAGGGATAATGTCAATGCATTTGTGCTGATGATAAATCCACACACAATAAATTGACTGAACAAGTATTTTCCATTTATTTATGGCAATCCAGGCTAGCATACCTAGGGTAATGTTTCTTAGCCCACTTTAATTTTTTTCCATTTGCCATGTTTTATTCTTATTTACAAGTATTTGCTAGCTGCTGCATCATTGAAGGAAGATATATTTAAACTGATTTCTTTGTGAAGTAGTCAAGTCAAGCAGTCAGTGCATACTTAGTTAAATTATATTTAAAAAAGAAAAGAAAAGAAAGACCATGCTGTTTGGAACACCAAATGTGTCAGAAAACAGGAAATTTCAGCGCTGTCAGGTCAGGGCACATTAATGACATCTTACAGTATATTTTCCTCTGGAAAAGAGGGCATTTTTGACTACTGTTATTCTCACAGTCGCATATGTTAGTGAGCCATCCATCAGGCACTCTGAAGGGAGCCTTTCCCTGTTTTATTTTCTGGTCTGCCTAAGAGCATACACTTCAAGTGTGCTGTCTGCACATTCATCCTTCTAAGTGAAGGCTCAACCAGTTGCTGCTATATTGTAATTATTATTAACCCACTTGCAGGAAAGTGTGACCTTGCATGTTCCTGCTCAGGCTCGTAGAGACCAGACAGTTTAAATAGCAACAAAACTTTAGTTAGAGCCTCTGTTTTTCACAGCTCCAGCATGCTGAAAAATTCCTGGCAAGAAATACAGAAAAATGACTGGTTCATTTGACAAGCCTAAGGTATACAGAATCTATTAATTTTACTTTCCATCGGTAGCTTCAATTTTACTGTCCTTTTACAGCTGAACATGAGCATTACCTAGTGACAGAAGACGACAGCTCCTTGCACTCTCACCAAGCTCAGCAGTGAAGAAAGGAACAACAATTTCTCTCCCATTTTGCTAACGAGTCTTTCTGTTCTTCTCACTGGCTGGAAGTGCAGCAAAGGCAATATTAATTTCAGAAACTTTCTGCTTTTCATATGCTTAAATCTGTTTAGCTCAAGTACCCTCTTTCATTATAACTGTGATGAGCAGTGTTCTTTCCTGCCTCTGGGTTTCACTTCCCACCATTTAACTTTTGTCTTTCTCAACACAGAAACGAAGTTTCCTGCCTTCACTGAAAGATTTTAGTTCTTTCACTTTTGACCTTTTTGTTGTTGTTGTTTCAGTTGTCCTCTTTCTCAGCATTTGATGTCACAACACAAATTTTTAGAGTAAGTTTTCTCTTCTAGGAAAGTATGAGTGCATCATTTCCTTGTGTGCTCCAATGCTATCATGATAACTGCTGTCTCAGGTATTAGGAAATTAATCCTTATAGGGCCAGAGGAGGCTTACAAAACCAAACTTGTAGAAGTCACTTTTCCTGGCAAGACTTGTGCAAAAAGGAATATTTTAGCATGCTTCAAATTTAGTCCTTTTCCTAGAGTCAACATCCATGTTCTTTGAACCACTGGCATTCATAAAGGCATTTCTCAGTTTTTCTAGAATTTATCCCCTCAGCACACATTGCTAAGTTCTGTAGAAAAAAAGAGTATAGTAGGTCTAACTTTTTTTCCTTATCATACTATAGACAGGCAAAAAAACTATGACTCGTTTGATAGCAGCCATCATTTTGATATTAGCTTTTCAATCTACTTACACAGAATTAAAATTCATTAGAATGCAGGGCTGCTTGGGAAGATGTTTAAAATATGTTTACCAGTATTTTATTTGAAATCTACAGTACAGTGCTTTTTTTACATAGCCTTCTATTCGCCATAGTGTTACAAATTCCACACATCTATAAAATGTTCATTTTCTATACTATTTGAAAAGTAGTAATTTTTAAAATAAAAAAGCCTTAGTAATAAACCCCATAAACATTCCAGCATTACGGTAAGGGGTTCAGATATTTAAGTGGTTAGATGAACTAATTAGAAACAGATACCACAGGGAAAATAAAAATCAATTATGACTTACTGAACAGACACTGTGCTTTTGAAAACTTGTTACCTTAAAGATGAACAATCTGAAAGTCAAGGCAAGTTCCTTTCAGAGCTTCACGTCCTACAGGATGCCTGTGTAAGATTATAGCTCACCATGTGCAGCTCTTTAAAGAAGCTTCGGAAATATTTTTTTGAACATTTGAAGAGACTTCAGTAATGCTTAAGTACTGCAAGAGAAGAAATTCTTTTCTCATCTCAGACATACATTTGTAATGGCTGTAGATATCCTACATCCTCTTAAAATTGATCTAAGAAACATGCATGCAATTTTAATTTGACACAAAGTTACTGTGACCTCTCATCTCTTATGTTAAAGAACATCTGTATTGCATTCTTCTGGTCACATGAGTGAGAAAGTAGAAGTAATAAACTCTTAGTAAAACCACACTAAGCAATGTATTTTTTTTTATTAAATCTTGATCTTGGTGTAAAAAACTGTCTGAAAAAATATCATGTTTTAACAAATACTATGCACAAAGTAGCAACAGTGCTTGTTCTCGTATTTTGTAGTCCTAAAAATGACAATGAATTGCAATAAACCCTAAAAACTATTCATAAAATCAGGACTGTATCTTTATGTTCAAAATTTTGCCTGTTCAGATACATTACTTTGTTACTTATACTTGCAACTGAGGTAAAGATGTTGGACTACAAGGAATGACACATCTGTAAACATTCCTTAAATAGTACTGCAAATAGTTTGGCAAAGGATAGTCCAGTATGTGCATTGGTATTGCTCTATTGCAAAGACATTGAAAAAAGAAATAGGTTACTTTTGGAACTTCGCCTGGACAAATAAAAGTCCTTTTGCATTCCATCTGGAAGTTCTCCCCCCTTTGCTTGCCCCATGCCCTGGAGAGCAAGTACTGAGCCATCAGGAGGCTCTTTACTGGTTTAGACCTGGGTGACTCCCTTGCTTGAATCCACTCTTTTTTCCCCAAATCACTCATAATTTCAGTTTATTTTTGTGCTGCTTCACTATCTCCAGAAGGTCCTGACAATTTATAGATTTTAAATAGACAAGAATATTTTTAATACCAAGGAACAATTTTAAAAAATTCTAGTCTGGCTAAAAACATTCCAAGTCTAGACGAGTTTAGGTCCAGCTTAAGACAATGCAGAAAGGATAGGCTTCTTGGACTTACTTGTTTGTTGTCATTGCTCCCATTCCCATACACTGGAAGGAACCATGGCACTGACCATAGGGATAACTTTCTCTCCAAACAGAAAAAGCATGATGATTTTATTTAAGCAAGCAATCATGGCAGTAGTAGGTCAATCTCTGTTGGTAACATATGAAATTATATGCCAAGATAAAAGTTCCATTTGACACTTCTGCATGTTTAGGACTTGACCATGTAATCCTTAAACTCATGTTTAAGTTTTCTTTGCAAACAAGTCTGGTAAAATTTACAAGTGCAAGTATGAACTGTTAGATGAGTTCTATAAATCATAAAATGTTGTGTTGTCATGCAACAGCTGAAGCATGACTAATTTACCTCTCGGTATGCTTACTAAGTAAGTTGTATTTGGGTGTATTTTGCTGTGCCTGGAATTCTTCTGCTGCATCAGCCCTTTTTTAGCGCTACTCCACAGTCATAATCTGAAGTGGTTTTTCAAAGTAGAACTATGCTTTGAAATTGTTATGAAAGCTGCAGAGAACTGATATAAATGATGATTCTTTCTACTTTTGCTCCTCTTCTCACAGTTCCTGTTTTCCTTAACACAGAAGCATCACAAGCTGTCTCAGAAACATACCTTCACTGAGCAACAACCTCTCTAAGGCAGGCGTTTTGCACAGAATGCAATAGCTATACATAGCAATGATGCAAAGTTGCTCACAAATAATGAATGAAAGTTTACTTACAACAGGTATCATCAATTTACACAGCTTCTGATAAGCAGGATTATAGAATTATTTCTAGTATAAAGATCTTTTCTTCATTTATTACAGAAATTCACTCTCTGTGTGAAAAAGAAATTCACTTTCTGTAGACTTCTGGGTTAGCTACATGAATTAAAAAGAGCTTTCCACTGATAAAACTAGCCTCGATTCCATAAATAATTTTTAAATACCTCTGCTAAATGCTCTTCAGTCCAAATGAACTGCAATACTAGCAATACTCTTCTGTGGGAAGCCATGAAACTGCTATTAATACATGATCCTAATTCATGTGATAAAAAAATGGTCTATTTTATAGAATAAGTTGATACTTATCAGGTAAGCATTAACAGTTTACTTTTGTACCAAAGATGTTTAGATCTTCCCCTCAACAGTAGCAGCATCATAAAAAAACCCCAACAATAATCCCTTGACATTAATTTTCTCTTCCTTGTTTTTCCATCTTTTTTTTTGTCTTTTCACTGTGTAACATGATACAGTGCACTTGAAAATAAAAATGGTCTTTCACCCTATATAGCCCCATACATGCAATTGTATTCAAAAACCAGTGAAAACCACACCAATATGGAGGATATTTTGAATACTCACGTATGAAGCAGATCAAAAATTCCAGATAAAGTGTGAACCCCAGTTTTTTGGGGATACATCCATTGTTTTGGAGATAAGAAAGACTCTGATCTCTCTCACAAAGTATAGTTTCTGACACTGTGTTACTGACCAAGCGCAGCACCAATGATTCTGGTAGGTGACAACCTGGTCATGCTGTGAAAAATAGGGTACTGACCACTGCTAAAATCACAATAGTGTTCTGGTGGCACCAAATTGCTTGATCTGCTGTTGCTTTTCTAATTCTAATGTATTTCATAAAGTTTTGTCTTTAAATGCATTTGACACATCAGATTTAGCCTTAAAGTAGATCAAAATAACTCTTATATCTGATAAAATAATCACAACAAATTTCATTTTCTCTATAGAAAAAAAATGATATTGGATGGATCTTCTGGTTCTGTATGATACATTTATCGTATTTGAAAGCTAAAATACCTTGTACTCCAATATATAACACAGCACAGACTTGATGTACATTTACTGCACATGTATAAACCACAATTGTATTGGAAAAGCACATATGGCAATATAATAAGAGCAATGAGTATATTTATTTTCTAAAATACAATACTGAAAATATAAATAACAATCAGTGATAGATATCCTTATTTAATGGTAAAGCTGATTCAAAAAATAATCAATCCAACGTCAGTCCTTGGGATAGAGAAATTTTGGTTAAAGTGGTGATATTGATTTTATACCAAAAAAATCTAACATCCTAAATTGTGAGAAATAGCAAGTTATGGAATTGGCAGATAATTTCCTCTTGATAATAAGATGCATTCAAATCTGTATGTAGTAATTGCACCATACATCACAAAGTGCCTCTAAAATATTGAAATTCCTGAAGGTGTGTCAATTGCAGAAAGTTTAGCAATCTGAAGTTTATTAGCACAAGAGTCTGAAAGCTCCATGACATGTCATGGAGGAAATACAATAGAATAGGACTAGATTTTCATTAAAAAATACTAACTTGACCTACAATATCTTTCAAATTTTACCTCTGAATAGTTTGTTTATGCTAAAAAGTAATATTACTAATTTTAAAGTATTATATTAGCATCTCTTAGGTTTAACGTTGAAAGCTTTGCAACTGAAGCATCTGTGTGGTCCTACAGACTCTGAATTTGGGGAACTACATAAACTCATCTGTAGCAGTCCTTCCCTAACGCATGGCCATGATTAACCATTTACTGTAATAGAGTTTGTGTTTCATTAAAACTTGGTGTTGCAAACCCCAAGTAGTCATCATCATTTCTTGGAAGTCTTTAGTACAGATTTAACTTCCTCCTGCATTATAACATATTGCTCCAGAATGACCAACCAGGCACTTTGAACTGGAAAACTGAGAGCCAGCCCTTCAAGGCCAGTCTCAGATGAAGAAAGTTCTAACTTACTTCTTATGGTTAGCCAGGGGTAGATAGCAATATTACTTTCATATGTTTAATTGTAAGCATTTGAAGAAATCGTTAAATAAGACTAGTCAAGCATTTTCTAGGGTCCATCATTAATTACCATGTGGGAATTTCAGCAGTACCCATGAATTCAGACTTCTGGCAAGTTGCTGAGAGTGTAACAGCTATGCCAACTACCTCATATTCAGCAGTTTAATTTCATAATATTGTGGCAGAAGACTTTCAATTCGAAGCACTTGAGGTGTCAGTTTTTCAAAGATAATGAAGACTCATATTTAAGAGTTTTTCTAATGTCCTTTTCCCCCTGAAAAAGAAAACCACAAAGCTTTCTTTAATATTGCAAACAATGTTTTTTTGAGAAGCATCATGGCAGTTGCTGCCTCTACAAAAGGAAACTGTCAGTAAGAACCTGACACTTTATCCCCTGTGATGATGGTCTCTAATCTCTCACATCCCCATGGGGTGAACATTGGTTTATCCTTGCTGAAAGGCAGCCAACTGCCCAGGCAATGTAAGCACTGAGAGATTTAGCATCTTTAGTTTTGTGAGAACATGTTACTCTTAACTCTCTGCAGATCTGAAATTTGTGGAGCCTTAACAGGAGCACAGGATTTTCTAGTAGCAGTTTTGTCTCAGCCAGATTCAGGTTAAACTCACTCTCCATAATTCAGAGCAAACCTCCCTTGTTTATATCAGGACAGTCAAATCAGTTAATTTAATATTTTTTTTAGTAAATTCAAAATCAGATTCAAATTGTTACCAACAAGCTGTGTAACATCAATCTTGCATTCAACTGTAAAATAAAAAGCAACACTGTACAAGGCCTGTCAGATTTATCTGGACCAGAGTTTACCAGCAGAAACTATCAATTCAGAATGACAAACATCGAAAAGTGAGCAACTGATAGCTAAACATGAAATGAATCCAATATTTAACCAACATCCAGATCACAGATGTCATGCTTATGTCTAGTCAGTTCATTGCTTTCAATAAATAAATGACCATAAATGTAGATCCTGGGTCAGAAACCTGGATAAAGATCAAGATATTAGAAAAGCTGCTTAAATTGAAGGCAGTGTCTAGATGTAACAAGGGGACCATGCTGGACTGAAAGAAGAGATACAGAAAAATTAAGAGGAGTAGTTTGGTCAAGTACTTTATTTCCCTTCCTATGACACAGCAAGGAGCCCAGTGAAATCTTCTTGTGTCAGAAGATGTGATGACACCAACAGGGTGTGGTCTTGTCAATTGAATCATAATCCAAATTTCTATTTCAAGTAAAATAACATTGATCATTTAAATTAAAGTGTTGTCTCAAATGAAAGGAATCAGCAGTCATTTCTTCTCTGAGAAAATAAGAAACAGGAATAAAAAATATTTTATCAGTGAAATATTGAGTATTAACTCCTTTCTGAAAAATAAGCCCATTAGGCCCTCTTCATCTCTACACACAAAAAAGAAAAAGAAAAGGAAAAATAAATTTACTTTCAACATAATGCATATATAGAAGTAGATAAGAAGCACAACTTTTGCCATGCATGATTTTCTGCATGATATTAAAACCAGCATCTTTACATTCATGGTAATTGAAAAGGTTTTTACCTGATGATGGTCAGAGGTCAGAATTTTAAATCTGGACTTGAAATTTCTTTCCCCACAAAATCAAAACAAAACAGCAAAGTAAAAAACAACAGCCACAACCTAAGAGATTTAAAGCTATATTCTCACTTGCTGTGAATCAGTGTTTTCTTCTTTTGTTAAAATATGATCCCATTTTTTTTAACCCATTTTTTCCTCCTAATCATCATTATTTCTTTCACCGTAATAGTATAGTGCATTTCTTTAAAGGAGTTAAGTTTACAGTTGAGATATGATAATCTGTGAAAAATTGTAGGTAAGAGTACAACAAACTAGAAAGAAAGATTTAGACTTGACACACTTCATCATATTGCCAGCTATCTTATTTTTAATGCAAATTCATGATATTTGCCTTTTTCCCATTCAAGCCAGGGCTGCCAGAAATCATCATTTTTACTAAAAGTTCACATATTTCTACCTCTCCTAACTGTGAAAAAAAAACACTCAGCAGAGCATAAAAATTACAAATTTAAGACTAAATACAGAAGAAAAGGATTATTATCCTGCCAACATTTTTAAAAGAGAAAGCATGAAAGCATTTCTATAATTGACAAAATATTAACAAAACATAAAGAAATCCTTCAAACAGCTATTTTTATTTTCATACTGCATATAAAAAATAATATGTTCTATCAATTATTTTCTAAACAAGTGATACTTACACTGGACACAATAAATTGGTAAAAATAAAGTAAATTTTTCTATCTATAAAGCTCTGAGTATTGAGAGACTTTCACAAAACTATGCCTGTTGTATGTAGGAAAATATAATCGCTAGGAAGAGGTACCCTGCTTTACACTTGTTTGTCACCTAGCACCCACAGCTAAATCTAAACAGTTAGGTTCTGGTCCTTACACGTGAAGTGGCACTCACATATTCATATTGTTAATATTTTTCAGATGAACACCAGTCTGAGCTAAGCATGATCTCTGGCTTCTTTATAGACACAGTTCATTTAAATGCTGGGATCCCATTTATTTCAGCATAGTTCAGTGTATCTTTTATAGAGATGGATAAAAAGGCTGTGAGGTGGGAGGGCAGAAGCATAAAGACTCACAGACCTTTTCCCTGGAGCTATCAACAATTATTCCTAAGTTTCTGATTATGGCCTCTCAACAACCAACTTCATGTACCCATTCTGATTGTCCACTGGCTCCTGCAGCCCCAACAAGCCTTTTACGGACACCTGGGCCACAAGCCACCCTTTCTCAGGCTGTAGCTGTGGGTTCACTTTAATCCAGCAAAAATGCATGCCCATATTGGCCACACATACACCATTTTCAGATGAATTGCTGCCTTTAACCTGCCTGGCACATGTCCTTAGAGGAGCTTACGCCACCATGAGTGAGTGATACACAGTGGTGAAGCACTGCCAATGTGATATAGTATATATCAGTATATATTTCTATATGTGAAGAAATCATGTCAGAAAATTATATAACTCAACAGTACTTGTAGGTTAAAGAAGGATTATCTCTGCCCTTATCTTCCTCTCAGGCACTGGAGATGTGTGTAGCTTTATTTGGGCTACTAGTTATGTAAATGTTACAAAGCTATGAGCCTGTGAAACTTTGTGCTTGTCCGTGGTGGGTTCCCCTAGACTGGACACTTTTAAGGCTCAGCTTGACAGAGTTCTGGGCCATCTCATATAAACGATATATTACCTAAAAGGCTGGACAAGATGATCCCTGAAGTGGCTTCCAACCTGGCATTCTGTGATTCTTGATCTTGAGGGAATTATTGGGACACAGGGAGGGTGACTCTTGTTTACTAGTACATCAGACGGCATCTGCATCATCATATTCACAGGGAGCATCTGTATATATATATATATATACATGCAAGCATTCACCTATTATGACACAGGTTATATGTGAGATCAAATCTAGCCCTCTTGAATCCACAGGGGGAAAGTTAAGCTATCCTCATCTAGTCTTAGTGCAGCATATAAATGCTCATTAAAAGATTACATCTCTGCCTCAATCTGTAGCAGCTTATTTTCACCTCTGTCAAATGTAGCTATTTCTGCTTGGCATTTAAATTCTGACTGCTTCTGTGATCTCACTTTCTCTTCAGATTATTTGGATATTCATGCAGAGTAGAGAGAGAAGAGGTGATTTCCTTCTGGAAGGCCCACTCTCTTCTCTTAATGGAAAAAAATGTTGATGTCTCATCTCCTGGGCTAACTGGTATAATTTCCTCCAAGAAGGCACTTCACTGTGTGTGAAAGGCTGCAACCAATATAAAACTTGATCCTTACTTGCAAGAATTATTTTGCAAAACAGCTTACAGAAGAACTGCTAATTGGTTTCCACATATCCTTGTAGAGAAAACAGCATTCACAGAGCTGTCAGAGGTGAATGAGATTGAAAGTCCCCAAGTTAATTACTTTGCTGACATTTGTATCACAGCAGTGCTGAAAGAACTCAAAAGAACCAGTGACAAATGAACCTTATAGGTAACCCCTTAGACTCTGGCACAGCTTTATTTCTCACAGTATCCATTCACTTCGGCATTTCCAGTGTTGTTTCTACCAAAGTGGTGTCTAAATATCATATCTCTTTCTGAGCTTATTTTTAGCAAAATGTAGACTGGAGATGCTCTAGTTTTGGACACAAGTCTTCATTTCTTGCACAGTATCAGTGGTATGCCACTTAGAAGACTGACTGAAGTTTTACATTGCATGATATGTAACTGCCTTCATAGGCAGGAGCTTCTACAGTCATTGATCACTTCCAACAGTGTAAAAGTGGAAAAAGAGGAAGAAGGGATCTTGGAGTTCCTTAAGCATCTCAGCTCTCATGGTGATAAGTTCACTTCTAGGGCCATGTTCTCTCCAGTGGCTTGAAGGTGTAACTACTTGCATAAAGTCAGAGTAGTGAAACTTAACGCATGCACACACATATCTACAATAGATTATTCACAAGTTGATTTATGCTGCCATAATTCTTCTAACACATTTTTTTTTAGGTAGACAAACTCTAACTAGTAATCTGATAATTCTCTGTTTCTATCTGCTATTCATTAAATGCTCTTAAGTGCTCATGAAATTCCCCTCTGTGGAGGATGGCATCTTTAGAGAACTTAGATAAACCAAGTATTGAAATCTGTTCCCTTCCATCCAGTTGCACAACTTTTCGAAGCTATACAGTTTTCTGTCAGTAAGATGGACATGTCATTTTACAGCTATTTTCTTCTTCTGATTCCTTGGATTATATGTTAGAAAAATCACAGGCAGCCCAATGTGATGTCTTTAGGTGGCAAATAATTAGAGGCAAAGCAGGTCTACCTTTGCAGGGCATGCAGACCACAGAGTTTCTCAAAGCCTTTACAAATGAGCTTTGCATGAAAAAAAGTGAGTAAAGATAAAAGACAAACAGTTCTTAACTATCTAACCACAGAAAACTACATGCACTTTCACCTGATCATTACTGTTGAGCTATAAAAAAGTCTAAACCAAAGGACAGCAAGATCCTTAAAAAAATCCACGAGAAACAACCCAGTAGTCATTGTGTTTTCATCACAAGGTCAGCCTTCTTTTAAAGAATTGTCTGGTTAGTTTTTCCTGTGTGCATTCATTTAATATTCTGTATTAAGTACAACATTCATTAATGATAAGGTTACAGCTAAATATTCACAGCAAAAATAATGGTCAGTAATCAGTACAAGAAGACTACTAAGTGCTTTAAGATTCTAGGTGAAGTTTATCAGAAATCCACCTCATTTTGGTAGGCTTCAGTTTTAATAATGTTAAAACCTACAGTTTCATACCCATAACAGCAACCTTCAGGAAGCAAAATAGGACTTCGTTGTACCACCTCAAGTGGTATTTCTCACTGTGTAGAGTACCTAATGGTGCTCTGTGTACATTTTTTGTGGGATACTGTCTTCAGACTGTGTGGAAATCACATCATCCCACACATGTCTGCCCCCATATTAACATATCTGGGTTTCCAGCTGCTAAATGGTGACAACTGAGTTCTCATAACAGACATTTTTTAAGAAAACAGAAAAGTTTTGCTGAAATACGACAAATTGCCACTAACTTTTAATTTCTATTACAGATCTCCTTGGAAAACTAGCAATGTGTCGCATTCAGCTTTGACAGTCCCCTTTTCTCTCTGCAGGCTTTAAGGAACTCTACCAGAGCTGAGAGTTTACCTGCATATAATGCTTTGTTGTGGCCCTTTCATCTCTTACAGAATCTTCTGTAAGTAAGTTCAAAGTTTCTTTTGAGAGGAGGAGGGGAAGAAAGCCATCCCAAACGGCATTAAGTAGATGCTAATGTGGTACATCAAGATATCCTTTTCAGGCAACTTTAATGTTATGTTTGTGACTGACAACCAGATCTTACAGAAGCAGGCACTGAGACAATCATAAAGGAATAACACAAAACACTGTATGAGAGTGTTTTGAACTGTTGCTCCAAAGTGCTAAATCTTTACCTGAAATAATCTAAGCTTCAGATTAAATATGCTTGCAGAAACATAACCTGTTCAGTCATCTTTATGGGGTATAGACACTCATTGTCTGCATAACATCACATCCACTGAGAGAAGGTGGTGAAGTCACACCCAGTGTGTAACAACCATTTGTTTCAAGAAAAAGACCAACCTGTCAGTCATCTCTGGATTCACTGTGGTCGTAAATTATATTCCTGTCTGAGAAATTGGTGTGACAGGTAGATTACTTCTATACTGTTAGACAAAGCTATGCTGGGCCATCTCCCTAAGGGATTTCTTAAGTTATGCTTCTGTGGGAAATGTAGCCTCTATTAGCAGCATCAGATGAAGCGTATTTCTGTTGGTCAGGTAGAAACACCAATGCCTTATGACACTCCTACTCCATGGGCAACCTGGCTGAGGTTAGGTTGTAGCTGTTTCATTCCATTATGACCCACAGCAGGGTAATAACAGTGAGGAAAACCCTACAACATAGAGCAGGGGGACAAATGTGGTCATGAACTGTACTGTACTGTACTGTACTGTACTGCATGGTATACTTGCACATAAACTACTTTGTCTCAACAAATACAGTTTATATCATGACCAGGAATTCAGCAGAATAATAACTGGGAATTAGTTTGACCTCTCGTCTTTCTGAAGAGGACCCATAACCTTTCATTACCAAGCTATTCCTTCTGGTCCAGTGCTTCTTGCAAAAAACTACTCATTTCCTGCAAGTAAAGATGGTCATTAGGAGTAAGTTTCATACATCTTCCTGTTCATTCTAATTCACATTGTACATGCTATGTATAAGTTGCAACTTCATCTGAACTCATAGTTGCAGACCCATACAGACTCTGGGTAAAATTACCAGAATTGTTTAGAACTGGATTTACAGAGGAATTCCGAACATCCAGCTCCTGTTATTTTACTCTTAAACACCCCTCCACCCCCATCCTGGATCTTTAAGCATTTAAAAATAAAAATCCCCTTAGTTGTCAGTAAGACATTGGGCCTGTAGTCATATTAGAAAATTTCCTTTGACTTTATTCCTATTTGAATGGTGTTGTATCCTCAATAGCATTTATAGAATCATAGAATCATCATAGAATCATAGAACAACCAGGTTGGGAGGGACCCATCGGATCTTCTAGGCCAACCATTCCTACCTAACACTAAACCAAGTCCCTCAAGGCCTCATCCACTCGTGCCTTAAACACCTCCAGGGAAGGGGAATCAACCACCTCCCTGGGTAGCCTATTCCAATGCCCAATGACCCTCTGCGTGAAAAACTTCCTCCTAATCTCCAGCCTAAATCTCCCCTGGCGGAGCTTAAGGCCATTCCCTCTCGTCCTGTCCCCTGTCACTTGGGAGAAAAGGCCAGCTCCCTCCTCTCTACAACCTCCTTTCAGGTAGTTGTAGAGAGTAATGAGGTCTCCTCTCAGCCTCCTCTTCTCTAGGTTAAACAACCCCAGCTCTCTCAGTAGCTCCTCATAGGGTCTGTTCTCCAGCCCCTTCACCAGACTCGTCACTCTTCTCTGGACTTGCTCCAGAGCCTCAACATCCTTCTTGTGCTGAGGGGCCCACAACTGGACACAATATTCAAGGAGTGGCCTCACCAGTGCTGAGTACAGAGGGAGAATCATCTCCCTGGACCTGCTGGTCACACCATTTCTGATACAAGCCAGGATGCCATTGGCCTTCCTGGCCACCTGGGCACACTGCTGGCTCATGTTCAGTTGGCTGTTGACCAACACCCCCAGGTCCCTCTCCTCCTGGCAGTTTTCCAGCCAGGTTTCTCCCAGTCTGTAGCTCTGCTACAAGTCACATTATCTTCTAGATAAAATGCTTTTTAACTACCATCAAAGAAGACAGTTGCAAGTAAATTCACTTAGCTTTTCTATTTCTCAGCTACAGTTTGCCCCTCCTTCACAGCTCTTCAGTCTCTTATTTTCCATTCTTTTTGAATTTTTGCTCACAAAGGAGCAACACTTCCAGCATTGTGGATGGGGATACAATGGATTTATAAAATGTAGTGCTCTATTAACATGATGCAAAGCTCTTATGATTTTTTCCATTCCTCCTCACGTATACACTTTTCCTCTAGGTGCTGGTTTTGTCATATCCAGTAAAACTGTTCATTTCTGGAAAGTACACCTCATTTTACAGTTGTGGCACTTGGTGTGGAAAGCAGGGCTGATTAGCTCTGTGGCTAATTATTTCAGCCAGTAAAACTCCAGCATTTGTTTCTGCAGTCAAAATCCAGAAAGAGCAATTAAAATAATTTTCACCTTCATATCTAAAGGATTTTAAAATGTTGTTCACATCCTGTTCTGGTTCCAGTTCTGAAATAGGCTGCAGAATTGATGATAGAGAATGGGACCAGTAGCTACAACTGTCTAAAGACCCACAGAATACGCAACAGATGAAGAATCCTTTGGCTTTCTGTCCCTCTCAGGTAGTTAGATTGTGGTAGGTGGGGTTAGTGATACCACTAGGTATAATTCAGCAGAAAAAAAATGCTTTCAGTTTAACAAGACAATATATTGATGGTCTGGTGGTACTATTCAGGGTATGCCTAACACAGAATGTCCAATCTTCAACTGGAATACTTGTAAAAAGGTTGAAATCCCACCCTAATCTGTCACGTTTTGCCTCTATAATCCAAAATATTGTTACGTGTGCAAAAATTTCAAAGAATAACTGTTTAAGGGTGCTTAGTGCAGTGACACATTTCTTCTACTCCTACAGGAAGACATCTGCAACATTCTTCCCATTCCAGGTTTTATTTGGCCCCAAGAAGACACGAGATGGTTTTGCACTGAGCAGCACTAATATGCAGGCAAAGGAATCAGTGAAGGACTAATGCTAGGGTAGCACTGGAATGATGTTTAGTGGCTGATCTTCAAAACATTCCAGTTAAAATTCACTTATCTCTTTTCCTTTGAACTGTTTCCTCCAGTTCCTATGGCTTTGAGCTAAGTTAGCACAGAGCATTCTTCAGCCATCTTAACCTATCAGATCACTCTGCAGAATGTGGAAATGTTGAAACTCTTATAAAGTACTAGTTCAGTAAAGCAGTTGTTTTTACATTGTTTTTAAATGCCTCGTTGTTTAGCTATTTGGCCCAGCACCATCATAGCTCACACACTATGATAATGCTCTGCCTTGTTGGAGTGGATTAAAGTTTCACAAAGTAGATTTACAACTGCATCATCAAAACATCTGCCTAATTCTGCTGGTAATAGGTAAGTTCTACTGCTCTTAATATCACCACAGCCAGTTTGGTAAAGCCTTTCAGTTACTGAGATGTTGTTTGGCCATCATATCTCATGTTGTAGGTGATTACCTTTGGTCACTCTTAATTCAAGGCCCAGGTCTCTGCCTGGCTGCACAAGAAACTATATAAGGGGTGAAAGGAAGAGTCAGAACCATTTGTAAACGTCTCAAAAACATCTCCCATTTAGGATGGCCAAGGTATAGGGACAGTAAATGCAATTATGAGTCTCAGTGCTAAGCAGCAGGAGCGGCACTTTCTCCTACATGGCCTCACATTACTGTGCCAACTGTTCACCACTCCATCTGCCCACCGGGCAGTGTGCCAGAATTAAAAGAGTTTCCTTTAAAAGGTGTGAAACACCCAGGAACAATAATTTTCCACTGCTTTCCAACTAGTCTAGGGCTGAGAAGGCAATCCAGGTTTAAGAGAGTAAATTCTTTGGTCATCTAGCCCTTCTTGGTTTGCATTGAAGTGAACAAAACTCTTATTATAAGTAGTGAGACACATGTACATAAACTTCTTATCATAAAATAATATGGATAAATAGACAGGTTACTATACTAGACAACCTGAATGAGTTTATGATGTGTTTTGAATTAAAATATAATCTATAAATGTAGTTCAATTAATAATCCATTATACTATATCCAAATTATATCCAAACCCATTATACTATATCCAAACATTACAATTCTGATTTTTTTATCCTATAACAAATGAGTCAGAAAATGTACATAATCTATTAATTGAAAATTTGGCACTTAGAACATGAACAATTTTCTTTTAATTTTTAATTATGTGCCATTTTCAAATAGACATAATCCTTTAAACACAAACAAATGAGATAAGTCAAAGTGTAGCGCTTGTTGAGGAGTCTCCTGCTCCTGGATCTATATACAATTTCAGTAGCAGGATGTGGCTGTGTCTCAGTCGCTGAGCACAATTATTGTGAGATGTGTGTGTGTCTCTCACTCAGTTGTGTGAATCATATAAAACAAGAGAAATCACTTCTTATGCAAAACTTCTGATGATCATAATCAGACTAATAACAGAAAAATTCCAAGTAACTTTGAAGTACAGGACATTTTGCAGAATAGTGAAAATATTGTAGAATCACAGAATCATTAGACTGGAAAAGACCTTTGAGATCATCAACTCCAACCATACATGTCTACTACTAAATCATATCCCTTAACACTTCATCTACCTGCCTCTTAAATACCTCCAGGGATGGTGACACAACCACTTCCCTGGGCTGCCTATCCCATTGCTCAATAACCCCTTTTGTGAAGAAATGTTTCCTAATGTCCAATCTAAATTTCCCCTGAGACAGCTTAAGACCATTCTCTCTTGTCCTATCACCTATCTCTGTGTAGAAGAGACCAACACCTGCCTCTCTACAGCCTCCTTTCAGACAGATGGAGGCAGCAATAAGGTCTTCCCACAGCCTTCTCTTCAGGCTAAACAACCCCAGTTCCCTCAGCTGCTCCTCATAAAACTTGTTCTCGAGCCCCTTCACCAGCTTCATTGCTCTCTCTGGACACACCCCAGCACCTGAATGTCTTTCTTGTAGCAAGGGCTCTAAAACTAAACACAATATTCAAGGTGTTGCTACACCAGCCCTGAAAACAGGGGCAGAATCACTTCCCTCATCCTGCTGGCCACACTGTTTCTGATACAAACCAAGATGCCTTTGGCTCCCTTGGCCTCCTGGACACACTGCTGGCTCAAGTTCAGCTGGCTGTTGACCAACACCTGCCAGGCAGCTTTCCAGTCACTCTTCCCCAAGCCTGTTGGCTTCACAGAGTTGTTGTGTCCCAGGCGAAAGACTCTGCACTTGGCCTTGAAGCTCATCCCATTGCCCATGGATCCAGCCTGTTCAGATCTTTCTGCAGAGCCTCCCTGCTCTCCACCAGATAGACATTTCCTTGCAGCTTATTGTCATCTGTGAACTTACAACCCCTTCATCCAGGTCATTGATAAAGATATTGAACAGGGCTGGACCCAGCACTGAACTCTGGGGGACATTACTTGTAACTGGCCTCCAGCTGGATTTACCTCCATTTACCATCACTCTCTGGGCCTAGCCATCCGGTCAGATTTTAACCCAGCTGAGGGTACTCCTGTCCAGGCCAGTGGAAACCAGTTTCTCAAGTAGAATACTATGAGAAACTGTGTCAAAGGCTTTACTGAAGTCCAACAAGACTACATCCACAGCCTTCCCATCATCTGTTAGGCGGATGACCTTGTCATAGAAGGCTAGAAGTTTAGTTTGGCTGGACCTGCCTTCCATAAACCCATGCTGAGTGGATCTGATCAGCTGGTTGTCCTGTATATGCTGTGAAACACCACTCTAGATGACGTGTTCCATGATCTTCCCTGGCATTGAGGTCAGACTGACAGACCTGTAGTTTCCTGGGATCCCCTCTCTGGCCCTTGTAGTAAGTGGGTGTAACATCTGCTAGCCTCCAGTCCATTTTGTTCAAGTTAGTTTAGATTCACTTCTTCATAAGAAGAATCTTCATAAGAAAATCTAACCCATGATCTAAAAATTGTAAAAGAAAGAGTGACAGCTGTAGTTACAGGGGTAAATGGTGGCAAGGTATTAATTTTCTGCCACTTTCCAAAATTTTTATTCCTTGTATTCCACATTTGTCATAACTACTCCTTTCAATCTGTTGTCTCCTTTATCATCCTGGCTAGATGGCCGGGCCCAGAGAGTGGTGGGAAATGATGTTAAGTGCAGCTGGAGGCCAGTGACAAGTGGTGTTCCCCAGGGCTCACTGCTAGGTCCAGTCCTGTTCAATGTCTTCATCAATGACCTGGATGAGGGCATTGAGGGTACCCTTAGCAAGTTTGCAGATGACACAAAGCTGTGTGCAAGTGTCGATCTGCTGGAGGGTAGGGAGGCTCTGCAAAGGGACCTGGACAGGCTGGACCTCTGGGCAGTGTCCAACGGCATGAGGTTTAACATGGCCAAATGCCGGGTCCTGCACTTGGGGCACAACAACCCTATGCAGAACTACAGACTGGGAGAAGCCTGGCTGGAAAACTGCCAGGAGGAGAGGGACCTGGGGGTGTTGGTCAACAGCCAACTGAACATGAGCCAGCAGTGTGCCCAGGTGACCAAGAAGGCCAATGGCATCCTGGCTTGTATCAGAAATGGTGTGACCAGCAGGTCCAGGGAGGTGATTCTCCCTCTGTACTCAGCACTGGTGAGGCCGCTCCTTGAATACTGTGTTCAATACTGGGCCCCTTACCACAAGAAGGATGTTGAGGCTCTGGAGCAAGTCCAGAGAAGAGTGACGAGTCTGGTGAAGGGGCTGGAGAACAGACCCTATGAGGAGTGGCTGAGAGAGCTGGGGTTGTTTAGCCTGGAGAAGAGGAGGCTGAGAGGAGACCTCATTACTCTCTACAACTACCTGAAAGGAGGTTGTAGAGAGGAGGGAGCTGGCCTCTTCTCCCAAGTGACAGGGGACAGGACGAGAGGGAATGGCCTCAAGATCCGCCAGGGTAGATTTACGCTGGAGATTAGGAGGAGGTTTCTCACAGAAAGGGTCATTGGGCATTGGAATAGGCTGCCCAAGGAGGTGGTTGAGTCACCTTCCCTGGAGGTGTTTAAGGCACGGGTGGATGAGGTCTTGAGGGACTTGGTTTAGTGTTAGATAGGAATGGTTGGACTAGAAGATCCGATGAGTCCCTTCCAACCTGGTTGTTCTGTGATTCTGTGATTCTGTGATCCTGCACAATAATCTATCCTTGCTGCATGAGATCCTCACAAATGTCAGTGAAGTAGTAATAATAATAATCTTTGCTCTCAACTAAATGCATTCTCATGTTTCTTGCAATTTAATATTTGTAGCCTCTGAATAGTGGTCTTACAGTTGATGATATTTGCCAGTAATGTGTCTGGGTTGAATTACAGCTTTTTATAATAAGCCAAAGCTATGAATTTTCAGGGGTGTTATCATATGTTGGAGACAGTTTTGACTTGGGGAGTTATACCCCTAGTTACTTTTATTTAAAAAGAATGGTGTCCAAATTTCAGAATAATGGCAGCCTTGCTAGCAAATTCCCAAGCCCCTGTAAACCCTGACAAGTTATTGAAGAGATTGGTTCATTTTTATGACTTTTTACGTAATTATTCCCAGAGGCATGTCCTCTGCTTGCACTTCTGTCTTTCTCTGCTGCTCAGAAGCAATTGCTTATTTCAAATTAGCAGCAATGAAGTCCTGGTATTGATCAGCATCATGTTTATCCTGCCATTAGAGGTTTTCTTTTAGGATTCTGCTGAGCTCTTTTAATCATAAAAATACAGCTAGAGTACTTTTTCCTCTTAAGTAAAATAATAAAGGATATTAAAAAAATAAAATTAAAAAAAAATTCTCCTCTCTTCAAGGAAATGTATAGCATAGCAAGTCTCCTACATTTGACCGAGATAGGTGAATAAACTATCAATTTTGCTCAAAAGCTAAAGCACAGAGGCAAGGAGAAAACTAAGGAAAACAATATTTACATGGACTTTTTTGCCTGAACACAAGTTAAAAAAAAGGAGAAATGTGGTTTTTGTTGAAACAGGTGTGTCATTTATCTGGGAAGAAAAAGCTTTCCTTTTGGCACAGTTTTGGGAATGCCTTTTGAAATGGCAGGCCAGGTTTTCAGAACAGGAGGAATGGGTTTCTCAAAGGTCTGGCACTCATTTCTCACTCTGGACTACTTCCCAGTTCTAGAATGAGTGCTCTAACCACCAAGATATCTCAGTCAGTCCTGAAAACTCTGACATCCTGGTGTACAGGCATATTTTTGGGGCACAAGGAAAGTTAACAAAACAGACTCCCAGCACCATACCATGCTGCCAATCTCCCCAGTGAACCCTGGCAGACATTATTCTCAACCAAAAGGTGTCTTCATTCTCCTCCATCCCTCCGCAGCTGCTCAGGAAAGTTCAGCAAAGAAAAACCTTCACAACTGTGGCTAGAAGAAGCTGGAGGTAATGATAGGGGCTGCAGGGGTAAGGTTGTGTTTAACAGTAAAATGGGAGATTGAGAATCCTGATATAAAGGTAGAGCTACTAGGCTTTTGAATCTGGAGTCCAGACAGACAACCACCATCTCCATCCAGCTGAAGCTTTCCCTCCACACCCTTCACTGTACTCAACACCACATGCAAAAACTCCAGCAAGACAGGTTTTACAGGAGGAAGCGAGATGACAGTTTGCACAAAGATTTAAAATTGGTGTCTCCTGCTGTCCAGATAAGCTTGTGTCTTTAGGACTTGTGAACTGAAGAACACTATTCAACATCACTACTCTTTAGAAGAAGCCAGGACCCCCAGACTAGTCCCACTCATTGACATGGTGCAGGCAACTGCGCCCATGACAGTTGGCTTCCTGTTTGCAGAAGGGAAATCTTACATTTAGGTCTATTAAGTTAGGTTGTATTTGGTTTAGTTCTCTTTTGTTCTTTGTCATGTTATCACAGGAAGCATTTTCAGATGAATTTTTTAGGTTTGTGAACATGTGCTATTCAGAAGGAAAATCTTTTTCTTGCTTTCCTAGCAATATGGTAGATGTTAAGGTGGTGGTAACTGTCTGAAATAATAATGTCTGCCAATCTATGATGCATGGTATTGTTTTTTCTGTTGATAATTTGATGCAGTGACATTTGTGAAAGCAAATTTCCTTAAATTCATGAGATCTGAAGTAAGAAGGAATGTTATAAGCACAAGTATTTTTATTTACCCGAGTATTTTAAACTGTCCTGCAGTTCAAATGTAGATCTCTAAGGGCACAAGATGACATAGAAATCTGCCACAGAACTAACTAAGAATAACACAAAGAACAGTATTTCTCTAGCCTAGAAAACTCCTAGCTTTAGAAAAGCTACATTATTAAGAACTGTAGATCACCATATTAGCATTTTTTGGAAAACATGAGAATATATTAGAAATAATTTAAAATACATAAAAATAATTTCATTTTATGTGGCTCAGTTTCTCTGTGTGCAATTTCTAGGAAGAGGAATAGATCATGGTCTTGTCATAGGCAGAGTAAGAACTCTGCAAGTGTTTGCACCTTGTTAACTGATTTGGAGTAAATTTGTTCCTCAGAACAAGAGCAAACAATAAAAGTTTTTTCAAAGAACTCACAAAACAAACAAAAAAAAATCATCAACTAAATGTGTTTCAAAGAAACCAAGTAGTTAAACAGTGGTTAAAAAGTAAAACACTCAGTGACTAACTAGGTAAGATGTGATCATCTTTGTTAACTCTTTCGTCACTTACAGAAAGAAATTATATCAAAGCATACCAGGAACCTCCTGGATTTCTTAGACACTGCTGTGTTGTACCCCCAACAGATATCAGGATGGTTGAAGTCCCCCATGAGGATCAGGGCTTGCAAATGTGAGGTTGTACCTACCTGTTTGCAGAGGGCCTCATCTGCTCATTCTACCTTGTCTGGTGGCCTGTAGCAGACTCCCTTGCTTTGTTCTCTCCCTGGCAGGGATTTTCTAAAGATGGAGTCCTTGATGTTGCTCTGTATGGGCTTGATCAATGTGTCCTTCTTTACCTGTGTATAGGTACTGTCATATGTTGAAACTTGAAAGACCGTGTGAACTTCAAAGTAGATTTAGTTTTTTCTCTCAATAAGGCTAAGGTCTTATACATAGGCACTGAGATTTAAATCCAGCTCTTAGTTAAAAGACACAAAGCACTATATGCAGAAGATACACCAGGATTCAATTTCAGGACTGATTTAAGTAAGCAAAATCTTGAAGTCTAGAACAAAAATGTCTTTGTCACAAATCCTTGGCATAGGCTCTAAGAGAAATGCTAGAGTAGTAGCTGAATTGAGTTACATTTGTGGTTGCAATGTAGTTAAGACTGTTGAACTACTCATGAAGATTTTTTGTTCTTATTGATTGTTTATTGGTTTGCCTTTAATTTAAGTGAAAAAAATCTTTTTCTATATTCACTAAATATATGGTCCACACTAAGTTAATTGCATCTTGCAGACTTTGTTTCACCAGTGTGTACAGCTGCAGCTAAGAGAAGAGTTAGCTCACTTTTTTCACCATTATTATGAATTCCATGACAGATTGCCCATATATCTAAAACTGCCACTGAAGGTAGTACGGGCTGGGAATGCCAAAGAATATGTGATAAGGTCTTAATTATAAAAGTGAAACAAGTCTTACTTTAAGGTTTTTATAAACCTCTCATACCCAAGGGCATTATTTTGAAATGCTAACATCACAACACGTCTTGCTGTACTTGAAAAATTTAATAAAAGAGAATTATTAAAAAAACCTAAAAATTACATATACACTGCCCACATGAAATCTGCATAATGAAGCAGATTCCAACCTAGGATTCTGCCACCACCCAGTTTTACTGTTATTAAATATAAGCCAGAGACAAGCACTCTGCACTTTTTTGCTCCGTGTGACTTTTTAATACAGTTCTTTCCCTCTTCCCAGAGCAAAAAGAAAGTTGAAGTGAAAAGGAACATCCAGGAGCAAGATGGACCATGGCATGTGATGAAGTTGGGATAGACCTTAATTACTGGCATGGAAATATAGTCACCCTCTACCTTTCTCAAAATTGCTCAGATAAGGATACTCCAGAGGATTAGTGCTTTTTCTCTGCTTCGGTAATTGTTACAGTGAAGATAGAGCTTAAACACTAGTGGTCCTCAAAAGGTGTGTTGCCACCTGCTAATGCACAAACCTACGCTTGGACAGGATGCTATGGTTAACTCATGGAGTTTGGAAGCCAAACTAAGCAGATGTGTAAGAAAATATGACATAAGATAGCTTTGATTTTCCAACTCCTACCCAATGGTTTGTCACAGGAGGCCTGGAGCTGTGGGACTGGCCCTGTGGCAGGGCAGCTCTCAGCATGTGCAGAGGCTTCCTTGAGTAGCTGCCCCATGCTCCTGACACATCCTGGGCATGCTAAGCGGGACTGAGGCTCTGTAATACCAGACATTCATGTCAGAGGGCATCCAAGGTTTCATCTTACTGCAGCATTTAATTCCTCAGATTTCGTTTTTGAAATTTCATCGGTTTTGGAGAGGAAAATCTTTTTCCAAAGCTCATCTTGTCCTACTTAATAAAGCAGACAACAGCTGACCAAGTCCTATAATCAGAGGTAAACTTGCTGCTGTCTTCTTTTTAAAACAAATAAATGAAAACAAAACATTCCCTGCCTCCACTTCCATCATTTGAAGAATTTTAAAAGGAGGACTGTAACTTCAATGAAGACAGCAGCCAAATTCTGCCTCCGGCCCACACACATTGCTCAAGTCTAGATCAAATGGTCGAGACATCAGCACAGCCACATGTTTTCAAATTAAATGAGACCTTTTGATCAAAGAACCATGGATATTTAAGTAAAGTCATAATTTCTTAATTTTACATCTTGTAATTTGGTTGGATTAAGATTTAACACAATGACATGCAATAAATTTGTGCCAGGGGAAATAGATTCTTATTGGCTCTGTGACCCTGAGCTGAAAGGAGCCGCAGACACCGAAATAAGAGTAATAACAACAATAATAGTAGTAGAAAAGGCATCCTAACAGATATTCAGTTGAAAAGGTATGCCTGTATGTCATTTTTAAAGTGTCACTTAAAAACATAACAAGTTCACCTGTCAAACCATTAGAGAAGGGGAAAATACCTCTCATTTGGTGCAAGCAAGCAGGGTAGCAAAGCCACTATGTGAAAGATTGCACCATTCATCTCAGCACACCAGTGGCCCCCCCCCAAATGTTTTATTTAGTTTTTATGTTATGATAGAAAAATGTGGTTTCATCATGAATGTTTTGAAAATATAAGAATTAGTAGCCTACAAAAACAATGGTGTTTTTCTAAGAAACTGTTATATCACCTACTTCAGCCTGCCTCTACTAGAAAAGGAGAAACTGTTTTTCAGTCAGCCAGCCCAAATCTGCTCATGGGTCCTCTTTCTGCAGTACTCAGAAAGAGCTTTGGAAAGACATATTGTGTTGCTGGCACTGAAAAAAATTCTTATCCCCTTCAGATCAGAGACATGCATACTCTCAGACAACCTCACATCAAACTCTTTTAAAATCCAACAATGCTGAAACCTTTATATCCAACACACCCTCACTACAAGAACTGGAGTTTGTACTTGTTTGCGGTGCACAAGGACTCTATACTGGGATCAGGATAAACCTGTTAAGTTTAAATAAGCTTTTATAACCCTGGGTGTACCTTTGGACTGAAGACATTAGAGACTCAGATAGGCAGAAGAAAGGCAGAAGCAAAGAACTGAAATTGCTTAAAAGTAAGATATTCTATTTTTTTTTGTGGATGAGAGCATAAAGGTGGGTTTGAAAAGAGCATGAACAACTTGGTACTTCTGGAACTGGCCTTTCATTGTCTAGATGTCAAAAGACATCATGACAAAGGCAAACACAAAACAGATATAAAGAACTTACAGGCTAGCTTCAAAGCAGTAGCAAGGTGACAGTTCAAATAAGCTACTGTGGTTCTCTAGAGATTACAGGAAACAAATTGCAGGATGATAGTAAACCAATAAACAAGTTCAATCACTAGTAAAGTAAGGTGTCAGGTTCAGACAGAGAATGGCCTAATCTTCATTTTGATAGGAATGGTTGGACTTGATGATTCCAACCTGGTTGTTCTATGATTCTATGATTCATCACAGCTTATTTTTCCGCATTGTGAGTTCCGTGAAAAGCAAACTGACATGTGGCCATGGTAGATAGGCACATCCATGCACGTTACTCCTTCCATATAACTGTCTTGAACTTAGTGTCAAGGTAACAAGTAAAAATTTGGAAGGGTATAATATAGAAGAAGGGAAAAAAAACATTTCTTGTACATTGGCGTAGATTTGTATAAAGCACCGACTGCTGCCAATGGCTACAACAAGGGCTGGGTTAAATCTGTCAAAAGGGCCTGCTTTGAAACAAATAAGACCGTTGCTCAAGCCCTGAGTCAGTGCTGACTGCTATTTCTAGCTCTGCGTAACCGAGCTCTCATCACTTACTGGTGGGTCTCTCCACTCATAAGACCTCAGGATCCATGGGAGGACTGAAAGACCTTACCTTTCCTCTCCTGCCAGCTAAACTACTACCATGTGCTGACCATATTTCACTTGTTTTGTGCTCTTGGGAGTTGTTGCTGAAGACTAGTAACTGCAATGCTCTTGAGGTGGGTTTTAGAAATGCAGCAATTGTCCCTGTCTCACACCCCTACCCACAACCCTGTCAGGGTCCCTAATTCTCCTCTACCATCTTCCTCTTGCTTCACAATTTGACCATCTAGTGGGGGACACTAGTGCTTTTCCCATGACTGAGTCTATGCTGCAATGTCATCTTAGTGCCGCTTTTCTTCCAGAGATTATGAAACTCCCATTACTCTTTTATATGTCACTGCTAATGTATCTGTGTGCTACTGCAAGCTTGTTTCTTCTTGAAACTCAATACACACCAATGACTGTGCCACAGACAGAGATAGGATTTCTGTAGAGTACCTGCTCCATGCCTCTTGGTCCACAGGATAATGTCTCTGTCTTGTTGAACTTGAATTCTGTACAAAGACCAGCTGCAACTTCTGAATATTGCATGATGTCTATGTACAGTTATCAGTTATTTATCAGTGAAATTGCAGACACTGCAAGAATAAACAGTATGTGAAACTGCAGATAAGCAATGTATAGTAATAATTCATGTGGTAGATGTTGGCCAGAATTGTATTTTCCCTATAAAAGGAGAAGAAACTTGTCAGCCTCCCTTTAATTACCTATTTCATAATTCTCATTGTATTTAACTGTTTTACATTCTATCTTATTTTCACATTTTTGTTCCAATCTAGTTCCTCCTGTGTTTTTCATCTATTGTTGTGAAAGAAATAGATGATTTTTTATTTCTATACTTGTTAATCATGCTACTATACTAGTAACTATTTTATTATTTTAATGAAAAAGCATTGTTAAAAGAGGGATACACATGGGGCTGTTCACTGAAAGTGCCAGTATCTGGTGATCTAATCACACCCAAAAGGACTACAAGAATCAAATATCCTCTTTCTTTGCGGCTTGCAAGCAACCAGACACATTTGTTCCTCTAAAGCCCCAACAAGGTAAGAACCAGTCATAAGCCCATGAAATGGGCAAACTCCTTTTCAGTGTTTCATGAAGTTGCCAATCATCTTTAGGATGGGGGTTTAGTGTAACGGTAAAAACAAATTTCCTGAGGGCAGACTTCGAAGGTTCAGAAGGCTGGTTGGCAAAGTCCTATGGGAGACAATCTTTAAGGGCAAGGGAACCCATGAGGACTGGGTAGTCTTCAAGAAGGAAATCCTAGCAGCTCAGGAGAAAGCCATCCCCATGTTCTGGAAAAAGAGTTGGTAGGGGAAAAATGAGCTTGATTGAACAGGGAGATCTTGAGAGATATCATGAAGAAAATAAATGTCTATGAGCTTTGGAAGAAGGGACAGTTGTCTTGAGTGGACTACAGGGAAGAAGTGAGATTGTGCAGATTAAAAATCAGGAGGGATAAGACCCAACTAGAAATCAGATTGGCAAAGTCTTTGAAAGATAGTAAAAAAATATCTCTATAAATACATTAAGAGTAAAAGGAGGACTAGGGAGAATATTCAGTCCCTATTGGATGCAGATGGAACAACAGTAACAAGGGATGAGGAGAAGGCTGAGGTACTTAATACCTTCTTTGCCTCAGTCTTTAATAATAAGGAAAGTTGTTCCCTCTATGTGCACACCCAGGAGTTGGAGGAGCAGAATGAGGTTCCCACGATCCAAGAGGACGTAGTTAGAGACTTGCTTGACCAGCTAGACAACCACAGGTCAATGGGGCCAGATGGGATCCACCCAAGAGTATTGAGTGAGCTGGCAAATGTGCTGGCCAAACCCCTTTCCATCATCTTCCAACAGTCCTGGAAGACTGGGAAAGTTCCACTGGACTGGAGGCTGGCTGGTGTTATTCCCATCTACAAGAAGGGTCACAGGGAGGATCCAGGGAACTACAGGCCAGTCAGTCTGACCTCAGTACCTGGGAAAGTCATGGAACAGGTGATCTTGAGTGCTACCATACAGCACATGCAAGAGAACCAGGTGATCAGACCCAGTCAACATGGGTTTACAAAAGGTAGGTCTTGCCAAACTAACCTGATCGCCTTCTATGACAAAGTGACTCACCTACTAGATGAGGGAAAGGCTGTGGGTGTGGTCTTCATGGACTACAGTAAAGCCTTTGACAGTTTCTCACAGCATTCTGCTATGGAAACTGTCAGCCTCTGACCTGGACAGGTGCACACTCTCCTGGGTGGAAAACTGGTTGGATGGCCGGACCCAGAGAGTGGTGGTAAATGGAGTTAACTCCAACTGGGGTATTCCCCAGGGCTCAGTGCTGGGTCCAGCCTTGTTCAGTGTCTTTATCAATGACCTAGATGAAGGCATCGAGTACTCCCTTAGCAAGTTTGCGGACCATACGAAGCTGGATGGAAGTGTTGATGTGCTGGGAACGTAGGCAGGCTCTGCAAAGGAATCTGAACAGGCTGTATCACTGGGCAGAGTCCAATGGCAATGAGGTTTAACATGGCCAAATGCTGGGTCCTGCACTTGGGGCACAACAACCCTGTGCAGAGCTACAGACTAGGAGAAGTCTGTCTAGAAAGCTACCTGGAGGAGAAGGACCAGGGGGTGTTGGTTGAGAGCCGAGCTTGTGCCCAGGTGGCCAAGAAAGTCAATGGCATCTTGGTTTGCATCAGAAATGGCATGACCAGCAGGCCCAGGGAGGTTATTCTGTCTCTGTTCTCAGCACTGGTGAGACTGCTCCTTGAATACTGTGTTCAGTTCTTGATCCCTCACCACAAGAAGAATGTTGATGCTCTGGGACATGTCCAGAGGAGAGTGATGAACCTGATGAAGAATCTGGAGAGCAAGTCTTATGAGGAGCAGCTAAGGGAACTGAGGTTATTTAGCCTGGAGAAAAGGAGGCTGAAGGAGACCTTGTTGCTCTCTGTAACTACCTGAAAGGAGGTTGGGGAGAGAGCTGGCCTCTTCTCCCAAGTGACAGGGGACAGGACAAGAGGGAAAGGCATCCAGCTGCACCAGGGGATGTTCAGGCTTGATATCAGGAAGAAATTTTTCATGGAAAGGGTCTCTGGGCACAGGAACGGGCTGCCCAGGGAGGTGGTTGATCCACCTTCCCTGGAGGTGTTTAAAGGACAGGTGGATGAAGTGCTGAGTGAAATGGTATAGTGATTGATGGGATTGGTTGTACTCAATGATCCTGTGGGTTTTTTCAACCTAGTGATTCCGTGATTCTGTGATCTTGGCTTATACAGCAGGTGAAAAATCAATTGAGAGGAGTTTTGCATGTTTGCCTTATACAGGTTAATTTTTAAATCCCTTCCATGGCTGAATCAGCCGCATCTGAAAAACAGTTAAAAATGAAGTGCTTGCAATAGAAAATGCTTTTGTGACAGGCAAATAGAACTGATCAAGGAACAGCACTTTAATGAAGTGATACCACATGATTATCATGTACTTCACCATCACGTCAAACATTTTTCCCAGATATTTTGCCATGACTTGTATTATAACTCTTTTATGACCTGTGGTCCTAGGTCCAACATAAGTGGCAAGCCTCAGAGATGTTACTTATCAGTGGTTCAGCAACTAACATGGCACAGCCCAGTTATATATCAAACCCTTGCTTCCCTGCACATCTGGATACATCAAATTCCTAGAAAAAACACAAACATGAAGCATGCATTCTTGACAGCTTCTGTAAGCAGGAGATTTGAGGTGAACTGGGATTTAGCACTGCAGAACTAAACTAATCTTCCTTGATTCAGGTAACACTTCAACACAGTTTCTTATTATGTGATCTCAGCAGTATTTTACCTGGAGCACCAACTACAGAGGGAAAGTTATGGGAAAGTTCTCAGCTTTGCCATTATTTTCTGTGCAACCTGAAAGGAGTCACTTTATCTATTATTTGACCTCTTCATTTGCAAAATAGGGACAGACTGATCTATTTACTGAATGCATGAAGCACTTCGCCTCTTCTGAGGAGAGTTTATCAAAATACAGAATTTCTTTTCTGATTAATACTTATATTTTCAAAAGATGAGGAAGAAAAATGAGAACTATTGAGGCAAGAGAATCTGGGTTGGAGGGCACAAGATGGGACAATTTCTGTATTTCAAATCTTCCATTGGAACTGCAATGAAGTGGCTCCAGGATCCCTGGACTGAGGGACTCTCCTGGGGCAATGGTGCCACATACTAGGAACCCTGCCACACTGATCTGGCATTCAGTACAATGGTCTCCGGAAGTCTGCTCCTGCCTGTGTCTCCCTTGAAGAGCTTTTCTTCACAGGAGTCCACCAAGCACTTCAGTGAGAGTACAGTTAGGTCACAACTGGGAATTTAAGATAATCCTCGGAGGGAGTGTTCAAATCACCTTTCCTTTTTGGGAAAAAAGGTCCTTTTTGAGCACCAAACATGTAATGAGGTGCTTTTGGCAGGTCTCTTTCCTGAGCATCACCAGATGTCAAAGATCTGCAAGTCCTTTCTGGGAACAAGAGAGAAGTGGATGCCATGGACTGTCATGTCATGTGGTACTGTTGAACCTACTAGTCTTTGGGTGGCTGTGTCAATGGAAGAGGGGAGATTGAACACTGCAGAGTAATCCCTACCCCAGACTCAATCTCAGGAGTTTTCCTCTGACATACAAGGTAAATATTTTATCCCTGTAACTGCATAAATCCAGGAGGGTTAAAGTAGAACACAAAGTTCCCTGCTGTTTTCTCCTCTATAAATCCACTTACAGAAACAGAAATTCACTTCATAGGAAGCTTATTAATATGGTAAAAACCAAAAGTAACTTGCAAACCTGAACGAACAAACACCATCTGACAACTTTTGTGATAACTACATACTCTTTAAAATCCCTTCCAAACCAAACCAAACCAAACCAAACCAAACCAAACCAAACCAAACCATAACAGAACTATTATTTGTTTAGGCATATTTCTTTTAGGGTCTTAATCAAACACCAGGAAGCAGTGCCCCTACAAAGAAATCCCCTGACCTCAATTCCTGCAGATGTGAGCTGTTTTTTCTCTTTATTGGGAAACATATCTTCTACAAAATAAGCAAGTGAGTTCCCAGGGTTTCAACATAGTTATTTATCTAGCAAAAGAGTTTTTATGTAATTTCTTAATTTATTAGCTTAGGCCTGGCTGAGAAGAGGATGCAATCATTTCATAGTTATTTTTCTTCATTTTTAAGCTTGTCAAGGGAGTAACTCAGATATTTCCTTGACATAAGGAGGAACTAGTGGTCAGTAGGATTTACATCTGAGTCTTCCATAATAAAACCTAATGGTGTCGATCAATTTTTACCTTGTTGTTTAATCCACAAATCCATGAAGATTTTAGATGTATGTAGTGTACACTAAACCCCATGATGAAGGGAGCTTTTCTCTGCAAAAGAAGACATGCTATAATGAAATCTATTTGGTAGGGGTAGAAATACTCCTGCTACACAGATGTGAATTGACAGGACAAGAGGAAATGGCCTCAAGCTCCACCAGAGTAGATTTAGGTTAGACATTAGGAAAAATTTTTTCACAGAAAGGATCATTGGGCACTGGAACAGGCTACCCAGGGAGGTGGTTGACTCAGCTTCCCTGGAGATGTTTAGTGTTTGATAGGAATGGTTGGACTTGATTATCTGGTGGGTCTCTTCCAACCTGGTTGTTCTATGATCCTATGATTCTATGAACTGACAAAGTTAAACAATACTGACTGAAAAAAGTACAGTTCCTAGCTGTAAGGCCTTTGAATCAGTATCAATTTGAATATTACTACTAAAGACAGATTGATGACAATGCTAAGAACACCTCTCCAATTTTCCTTTCAGGATTGTGTCTTAGATTGTATGAGACTCTGGCCATAGCATACTGAATATTGTCAAGGGCTGTAAGGAGTCTTGGTAGCACGTTTTCTTTGCTTTTTTGTGCCTTCTGAAGCTCTCCAAGTTCAAACAAACACAAGCAGTGTTCAACATCACAGTGTGTTCACAGTGTGTTGCACAGGACAACCTTTGCCCCCCTTCATCTATTACTGAGCACAAGACCAGCTGGAATTAACCAGGCACATGCCTTTGGTGCCTGGCTCTGAGCCTTACTTAAGGCCTCAGTTGCCCTGGGTTGTCCCAGGTCATAACCAGTCCCAAGACCTGCTAAGGCTTCTTCCAAACTCCATCATTAGAAGGCATCTTTAAAATATGTTTGGTTATTAGGGAGGAAGTCCCTGGTGACTGAAAGAAAGACAACGTTGTGCCCTGGGATCTATTGACACATCAGCCTCATCTCTGTGTCTGGGAAGATCATGGAACACATTCTCCTAGAAGCTATGCTGTAGCACACGGAACACAGCCAGTACAATATCACCAAAGGCAAGTCCTGCCTAGCTAAACTAGTGGTTTTCTGTAATGGGATGACTGCATTGGTGGACATGGGAAAAGTAGTGGATGTAATCTGCTTGGATTTCCATAAAGTCTTTGACATGGTCCACCACAACATCCTTCTCTCTAAACTGGAGAGATATGGATTTGATGGATTGCTCATTAGATACAGAATTGGTTGGATAGTCATATTCAGAGAATAGTGGTCAACCGCTTAATGTCCAGATCCTGGTCTGGGATAAGTGGTGTCCCTCAGGGGTTTGTACTGGGACCAGTGCTCTTTAATGTGTTTGTTAATTATATAGACAGTGAGATCGAGATGACACCAAGTTGACTGGTACAGTTATCACACTAGAAGGACAGAATGTGTTCCAGAGGGAGCTTGGCAATCAAGAGAAGTGAGCCTGTGTGTAACTGAGGAGGTTCAACAAAGACAAGTACATGCTCCTCCAGGGTCAGGACAATACAGGATGAGTGATGAATAATTGAGAGCAGCCCTGTGGAGAAGGAAGTGGGGGTGTCAACTGATGAGAAGCTTTATGTGAATTTGTAAAGTGTACTCACAGCCCAGAAGGCCAACGCTATCCTGCAATGTAGCCGGTTGATGGAGGTGATTCACGAGACCCCACCAAGAGCACTGAGTCCAGTTCTTGAATCTCCAACTTAAGTAGGATACAGAACTGTGAAAATGGGTCCAGAGGAGGGCCATGAAGATGATCAGAGGAGTGAGGCTCCTCTACTATGAGGACAGATTTAGAGAGTTAGGGTTGTACAGTCTGGAGAAGAGAAAGCTCCAGACAGGCCTTATAGCAACCTTCCAGTGCCTGAAGAGGGCCCTGCAAGAAAGCTTGGGAGGGACTTTTGCAGGGCATGTAGTGATAAGACAAGGGGAAATGGCTTTAAATTAGAAGAGGGGAAGATACAAATTAGACATCAGGAAGAAATTCTTCATGATGAGTGTGATGAGATACTGGGATAGGTTGCCCACAGAAACTGTGGATACCCTGTTCCTAGAAGCGTTCAAGGTCAGGTTGGATGGGGCCTTGAACATCCTGGTCTGGTGGGATGTGTCCCTGTCTGTGGCAGGGGAGTTGGAACTAGATGATCTTTAAGGTTGCTTCCAACCCAAACTACTCTATGATTCTGTGATCATTAGAGCTTCTATTAGATTTAGAAAATCTAGATATCAACGAGTCTTATTAGGACATCTAATCTTTGTCTTGGCCAATGTATCACTGTTGTTTACAGCATCCTTAAATGACCTGGAATTTTTTTACATTCTGAGATAATACTCCTTGCTGGATGTGTGCCAAAGAATAAAACAATTTGTGTCAATTGTGTCTATGACTTACTTTCCATCCATCTCACATCTTTGTTCACTCTGTGTACGCCACAAAGAAGCTTGCCTATTAACCCCTGCCCATGCTGAAAAACTAACGATCACATGAACTGAAGGTGAATATCAGATTGCAAAAAGCCACAATTTTCAGCAGTATTTATAGGCTGTGCCATAAAAATAGACATAGTAGTACCAGTGGTGGGTTACATCAGGCCAGAGCAACTGCTTTAAATAAAGATGACCTCAAATTTCACATGTAGAACTTGCACGGTGGTTTGGCACTGAGAACTTTTTCCATAGATTGTTCTTAAAAAATAATTAAAATCCCAAAGAGATAGTTTTTTAAAATAACTAAGATTTCCCTTTGATACTATGAAAATATCTCAAAATCCTTCAGAAGAGTATTTAAAATACTCATGCTTTTTTCTTAACTGAGTTTGGGATTTGAAAACCAGAATTTGAACCACAACACCAGAAACTTTATTCAGAAGAGGTCTATCCTGAATATTAAAATATCCTTTCCATTTTTTTTCTCTTGTAAAAATGTATGGCGATAAGAGTTTGCTTATAGCTTACGCTCATTTCTGAGACAACAGCTGACATTTTCAATTGGCAACAGAAGAATATTACCAAGGAGTAAAGTTAAAGCTTTACTAGATAATTGCAAATACAGAACCATCTCCTGAACATCACATGGGTAAGATGTGAAGGAAGTAAAGAAGGAAATGTAGTGTCCTTCACAGAAAAGTAATCATCATGCAGTGACTTACACCTTCAGAAATATGAGGAAAATGATACCAAAATAAGAATGGATCAGGCTTTTTTACTGCCAGTCATAATGGCAGTAATGTTCTCGCCATATAGAAATTCCTTCCTCCGTAATGGAAATTCACATTCTTGCTCTATGCCCTTCCTGTGTCCCTGGTCTGCTATAAGCCTATCTCCTTACAGTCTCCCATCTGTAGTGGGTGTCATTTAATTGTAAATCCACATCAAAGCACTCCCTTTGAATCTGAAAATGCTCATGATTTTCCAGGTATTTGTGAGAATTTAAAATTGTTCTTTTTCAATCAATGTGTTCAGAATTGGTTGTAAAATGGTAATACTACACATCATTAACTTGTCATTATTTCTATTTGTTCTTCTATTAGTAATTATAGATCTTCCTACTGAAGACTTTATGGAGTGCAGGAGTTGTATGTGAGCCTCTCTGTGCAATGCACAGAAAATGCAATCCCCAGGGTGCTTTACTGAACTGCTTATAATTTTGAAGATTTCCCCAAGGAGTCATGTTTTTCTTCTTCCTTAAGTGGATACAGCATGCAAACCAGATCTCTACTAAGTATGTTCCTTTGTGCCCAATTAGGTATGAAATACTAAATTTACTTTATGAAAATTATTATTTTGCCTGAAAAATTCTGTCAAATAATCATAAGTACACTCATTCTCTGAATTCTGGTCAATAAAACAACCTGACTGTCACAGACGAGGCACCATGGTTGCAGTTGGTTGCAGTTTTTTTGGTTGCAGGTCAAAAGCTGAACAGAAATCGGTTTTTGTAGTGTATACATTGAGCAAATGTATTGTATGATTAACTGAAGATGTCCACAAATCTGCAAATCCATTATTTGTTTCTTGTCAGTGTTCTTCATGGGCCCTAGGCTTTCCATTCCTTTCAAGAGATATACACATCCTTCTAGCAGCACTAGTATGAAAAACTTTTATTCTATTTGACAGGTAGAGAACTGAGACACACACAGGTTTGTTGCATCTCACTAACAGAAAGCAGCCTGGAATGTTCCCTTTTGGCCTTATACCTTTTCAGCTAACCGTGCTGTCCATTTACCCTACCCCCCACCCTATCTCCTTCCACTGTATAAGTAGAGGTACTTTTATGAGAAAGAGCTTGAAGACTGGGATCGAGCACACCTTACATGTTACACCCATGGTGACAGCAGGTGATCTCGTATCTTTAACCCCTTCTAGCTGCACAATAAATTATTGGGAGTAAAATGCTGTTGCTTTTAAAGGAAGGAAGATGAGCTTACTATAAAACACTCTATATACAGAGAAAAAAGGCTATGACGTCTTGGGACAGGGTTTCAGTTGGTAGGAGACTGTTGTTTGCCAGTGCATCCACTTGATACATTTACCAGTCGTGGGTGAAAGGGTTTGCAAGTGCTGAACTGAACTCATTGCCTGTGGGAAAGGTGAAGGTCTGGTCCATTTCATGCGCACAGAGCAGAATGAGGGAGTGCTCCATTCCCTGGGACACTCATTTAACTGCACTTCATACAACAGTGACAAATCTTGTCCTGGAACCCTGACTGACCCCACAGCAGGACCGGTGGCACACAGGTTTTGCCTGTTTTTAATAGGTTGAAGGTAGGGTAGTAATCCAGTCTCTGGGGTCAGATAGGCAGCAACCCAGAGAAACACAGTACCACGAGACCTTCAAGATTTTCAAAGAGCAATTGCTTGAGGATGTAAATCACATTCTTGCTTCCGCAGACACAAAATATCCTGACACATGATCTGCCTCAGCCCTGATGGCCAGTGTTTAAGAACTGTGACCAACAGTTTTTTCTTACTGTAATGTTGCCAGATCCTTAAATCTCATCTGTCATAAGTCTGCTGGGGTCTTAATGTGAAGCTCAGCAAACAATGGATCCTAGCCTGCTGAAGAAAGTTGTGAGGCTGGATTTTGCCAAGCAAAAAGATATCAGACATTAACTGAGTGGCATTTTTGAAATTTTTTTAGGTCATTCCTGGAAGAGACTTCATGGAACTCTTTTAATATTCTTTTCTCTCTTAAGTGTGTACATTTGGATTGAAGCCACTGAGCTGGGCAAGCCAAGCAGGCAATTATGTACTCATTCAAAATACTCTGAAAGTTAAAAAGATGTTCTAACACATCCTATACATATTCTAGAATGATTTATGTAAAAATTTGTCATAGGTAATGCCCAAATTTGAAGTAAATGTAAAGAAAATGTAATTACGTTCTTGCATTTCTGTGTATTACTCATAAGAAGATAAACCACAATTTATTGTTCTGACATTCCTTGTAGCACGTCTGCGCATACACTAATGCAATAGTTTAGGGGAATTTTGCAAATTACTAACAGTCATGTCATGCAAGCTAGAGGTGGATGAACTCCTGATGCTAAAATAGAGCAAAGGAAATTCAGTGTCAAGTAGCTACACCACAAGATGTGTAAAAGTACAGAGTAAGACAATAGAACAATGAGGATTCTGAGGTTACCTGTTATGCCCTGTAAACCCACACTTTGTATCTACACCTACACAACTGCCAGTTGGAGCTTAACTCAAATTAGCGATTCTTCTTGCTGGTTGTAAGCTGCAAACTGCAGTATTTAATCTGTGAAGAAAGTGTAACTCCTGCATCCTAGCATTGTCCAGAATCTCACCCATAATGAGAAATATCCCTACTGAAAATATTGCATGCAATATTAATTAATATTAGTTAAAGTTAATATAGCTCCTTCTCTTCCTCACAAGTTAATCTACTCTAACTGAAATTGAGTTTTCACTCCATCTACCACAAATGCAGCATAGCAAACTGTAATGTTTGTTTGTATGTTTCAGTTAAATTAGAATAATAATTAAAAATATTACTAAATACATTAAATAAGTACAAAGACTGAAAGACAGAATTATCAGAAACAATTCAGAACAGCATTTGAATATAAAGAAGACCAGAGAGAGAGAAAGTTAGAGAGAAGAAAAGTGGGTTTTCTTGAATGCATTCAGAGGTTCATGCTCCATTTCCACTGTTCCACTGTTTCCATACCACTGCAATTTTGATGATGTCAATGAAGCTACTTTATTAAGAGGATTAAATAACTACTGTGAAAGTAATCAGTGCTGTTTCCATAAAGTGCCTATTTCTCACAGATTCTCAAAGCCACCGTCTGAGAAAGTAACACCCTCTGCTCCACTAGGTCTCAGCAGCAGGCGAATGTCTCAAATTGGCTAAGCAAACAAAATTCCTTTTTGAAGTTTCTCAAGAGCTCAAGAGCTGCCTGATTTAGGAATCTAGTCTTCTATAACCATTTTTTCCAAGAAGATTTCTTTTTATGTTGGAAAACTAGGGAAGTTAAAGGTTTGGTCTCACCCAAGCATTGTTTCCAGCAGACTCAATCAAGATTCATATCTACCTGAGGTGTTTACTGCAAAACAGTCATGGGGGAGACAAAATTGAGATACAGCTCTTACTGTACATCAGTTAACACAGAATCATAGAATCACAGAATCACAGGATCTCCAGTTTGTGTTGGAAGGGACTTTTACAGGTCATGTAGTCCAACCCCTGAACATGCATCCACTTTCTTTATCTCTCTCTGTTTGCCCTGCTTCTTTATGTATTTATAACCAAGGGAAGTGGCTCTTTCTGCTTGCCATCAGCTCAATTGTCTAGCTACAGGCCCTAGCTAAATTTGTCATATTTCATGCATAACTGTGTTTATAAACCAGCCTTGGGAAACACCAAGTTGGTCTGATTTGTTGTAGTTTTTTTGCTTTTAAATGATAGTTATAGACATGGCATTCAGACTTTCTTTGAAAATGGAATTTTCCATGTCTCATTTAAAGAAACATAGTAGTGTCTCTATGTTAGGGTTACCTGCCTTACAGCTTTGCGAAGTACCTGCAGTGCCAAGAATGGGGGATTGGGGGCAGGGGGGTGTGTGGAGCTGAGGGTTACAGACTGAACATGCTTGAGGAACGACAGCCAGGGAAAGGAAGAAAGATAAAAGAGTTTTGACTGTATTTGTCTCCTGCAGAAGAAAGCAGAAGACTTTATTGTCCCTCCAGTTGTGTAACACTTCTGTAACTAAACCAAAACACTGTACTTAAGGGTGAAAAATTATTAACAAATCCATCCAGCTACATAGTATATTATACACTGCCTGATGTCAATTGGAAGTTCTGCCATGTTCTATATTGAGCTCTAATTTGTTTGCACAGAGATTCAATAGAACAAAATTAAGCCCACAAAACTTACCATATTAAATCTTATGCTTCTAAGAAACCTGCAGCTGGCAACAAAATTTTTGAAACATCAAGGAGTGTTTTAACAAAGCTGTATCTCCTTGATTACTGCTGGAATCTAGGAAGCACAACATTTTGCAAGAATTGGTCATCTCTTTCCAGCATTAATACATTGGGTTCTACCAACAATATCTTTGGTGTCTCTTCACTTTCATTGAAGAAGGACAGGACATAAGTAACCAGAAAGCTCTGGAACTTTAAGCTGTAAATACTAATGACTTAAGAAAAGGTTTCAGAACAGAACAGAACAGAACAACCAGGTTAGAAGGGACCCATCGGATCTTCTAGTCCAACCATTCCTATCTAACACTAAACCAAGTCCCTCAAGACCTCATCCACCCGTGTCTTAAACACCTCCAGGGAAGGTGACTCAACCACCTCCCTGGGCAGCCTGTTCCAATGCCCAATGACCTTGGAACAGGCTGCCCAGGCTGCTTCCTTCACAAGCCTTAAAGAGAAGGAAGACTGGAAAGTTATCAATAAGACCTAGTTGTGGTCTTGTATTAATTATTTCTGCTTTTTTCCAGAAAGCATACCTTTCATTTCATTTCTAAATAGATAACTTGAAAATGAACCTTTTTTCCTTGTTTCAGGGTCAGAAGCACCCTTAATAGCAAGAAATATATTAATCTTTTTTATCAACCTCCTTGATACATTAACAGTTATAGTTATTGCAAGGAGACACCTCCCCCGGCCAACATTTGCAACTGTGAATCATACCTAATCTTAGAGGCAGGACCAGGCCTTCTCAAACAATATCCTGTTATTTAGAAGGCAGTGAAGTACAAGACAAAGGTTGTAACTTACTCTTATCTCACCTTAAAGGAATACCTGTAGTTTGGATTGGTGAGAAGACACTAACAATGGTAGATCTCAGTCTTTGTCTCTGTGATTCTTTCCTACAAAATAGAAATTTGTTGTGTAAACAGTCAAACATGTAAGGAATTATTCTACCACTATCCATATGTAGCTATCTGGTGAGATATCTGAGTCATCTCGGTTCATGAGAAATTTGCCTGAGCAGCCATAGGTATCTAAAGATTGGATGATGGTTAACTGGGGAATTTTGGTGTTTAGAGTAGCATCTATATATATATGGGGATGAGGGAGGAGGGAAAAGATAGCTTACATGAGCCATTCTTTTCTTTGAACTTCTGTCCTTAATATATGTTTTATGTTACTCAGAAGGAAACTCAAAATGAGAACCATTCCATAACACATTTGTCATTGAGGAGAGAAAATCAAATAGTAAGATGTGTAATGGGCCAAACTGTTGCTTACTACAGTACTGGAAGGCACTTAAATATTACTGTCATTAGCAGAGGATAGCTTACTGCATAGCATACAAATTGGCTTGAGATAGAAGAAGGGATTCCATTTCCCCACCCAATACTAACTTGTTCATAACACGGTGCTTTTAATTATCTCCAGCATATTTTCTCTCAAAACCCATTTACTAAATCAAGTTAACTCTCTCTGGGATCCTCTGCACTTTGAGAATACTACAAGACATTTTATGAGGATCAGTCAACTGTTATGTGTTGTAAATTACTTTGTCCTGATAGGAATGCTGTGGCTTATATAATATGATATGAAAGATCATTGGATCATAGAAGTATAAAATATCTCAAGTCGGAAGGGACCCATAAGGATCATACAGTCCAACCCTCTGCTCCTTACAGGATGACTGAGAGCATTGTGAAGATGCTCCTTGAACTCTGATGGGCTTGGTTTCACAACCACTTCCCTGGGGAATCTGTTCCAGTGACCAACCAACCTCTCAGTGAAGAACCTTTTCCTAACATCCAGCCTCAACTTCCCTTTCTCCACTGCATTTCCTCATGTCCTATTGCTGGTCACCAGAAGCAAGACCAGCACCTTGCCCACTTTTGCCTTCCTTGAGGAAGTTGTAGACTATGATGAGGTCACCCCTCAGTCTTCTCTTCTGCAAACTGAACAAATGAAATGACATCAGCTGCTCTTTTTAAGTATTGTCCTTGAGGCATTTCACCACCTTAGTTTGCCTCCTCTCGACACACTCTAATAGTCTGATGTTGATGGCCTTCTTATACTGAGGTGACTAAAACTGCACACAACACTCAAGGTGTTCACACACCAGTGCAATGTAGAATGGAAAAATCATTGACCTGCTAGTAATGTGCTTGATGCATATCAAGACATATTTGGGCCTTTTATCCGCTGCTGACTCATATTCATGAATCACAGAATCACTAAGTTGGAAAAAAAACCCAAGTCCAACCATTCCTACAAATCACTACACCATGCCCCTCAACACCTCATCCCCTAGTCCTTTAAAACCGTCCAAGGAAGGTGATTTAATCACCTTCCTGGAGAGCCTGTTCCTGTACCCAATGACCCTTTCTGTGAAAAATTTCTTCCGATGTCAAACCTGAACCTCCCTTGGGGCAGCTGGGGGCCATTCCCTCTTGTCCTGTCACTTGTCACTTGGGAGAAGAGACCAGCTCTCTCCTCTCCACAACCTCCTTTCAGGTAGTTGTAGAAAGCAACACTCCCCTCAGCCTCCTCTTTTCCACGTTAAACAACCCCAACTCTCTCAGCCGCTCCTTGTAAGACTTGTTCTCCAGTCCCTTTACCAGTGAAACAAAGAAACTTACACTTAATAGTTTAATTTAACCATTAAGGTAGGTACACTTTATTCAGCGCTGGAGAAGGTGCAGGATTTGTCCTCAGAGTGCTTCTGCTGAGCAGTGATTTAACAGAAAAGTTATACGCAGAATTGTTTTCAAATTCATACCTTTCCCTGAAATGACAATTATACCCCATTCCCAGAACTTCATTGCATATCCAGGGGGGATGAAATCAAATCAGCTCAGAGTTGTTAAGGTATGGCCATATCTGAGTGGTCAATCTCAACAGCTCTGGGCAACAAGAAGATAAAGGTTGTTATAGTTAACTTAGTGGTTATCATGTTTCTAACATATTACAGTTGATGTTCCACCCCACCATCTACAAATCACCATTTCACCAGCTTCATTGCTCTTCTCTGGACACAGTCCAGAGCCTTCTTGTTGCCAGGGGCCCAGAACTGAACACAGGATTCAAGGAACAGTCTCACCAATGCCAAGTACATAGGCAGAATAACCTCCCTGGACCTGGTGGCCACATTGTTTCTGATAAAAGCCAAGATGCCATTGGCCTTCTTGGCCACCTGGGCACACTGTTGGCTCATGTTCAGCCGGTTATCAACCAGCAACCCCAGTTCTTCTCCTTCGGGCAGCTTTCCAGCCAGACTTCTCCTAGTCTGTAGCACTGCACAGGGTTGTTGTGCCCCAAGTGCAGGACCCATCATTTGGCCTTGTTAAACCTCATGAAGCATGAACTGGAAGACAGGGATGAAGAGCAGAATAAACCCCTCATAATCCAAGAGGAAGCAGTGAACTACTTGCTGCACTACCTAGACACTCACTCTATGGGGCCAGATGGGATCCACTTAAGAGCAAAGAGGAAGATGACAAAGGATCTTACTAAACTACTCTCCATCAGGTATCAGGAGTCCTGTTTAACAGAGGAGGTCCCAGATGGCTGGAGTGTTGCCAGTGTGATGCCAATCTATAAGAAGGACCAGAAGGAGGATTAAGAGAACTATAGACCAGTCAGCCTGAACTCTGAACTATGAATCAGAGCTAATCCTGAACTATGCAATACTATGGCGAGGTTCATCTTGAGTGTGCTAACCACATACGTGCAGGACAACCATGAGATCAATTAGTGTTTGTAATATATTACAAAAATGTTCCCTGGCAATCATCAATGAGAACAAGGCAACAGTCACTAACGAAGTTTGATTTCTAAGTCTGTTCAAAGGTACTGGCCCAAGCACAATTATTTTGGCCACTTCACTTGATGTGCCTGCATAGCCATAGCTGGGATTGGCTTGTTAGTATGTGTAACAATTCCTGCAGTCAAATCCAGAAGTGCTTCCATTTTTATTCTCCTGAAGCATAAAATAATGCTTGACCTATGCAGATCATGGTTATTTTGACTTCCTAACCTTGGTTTTGCTGTCTATCTTGAACAGTTTTAACACTACATTTGTCTTCCTAGTTCCATACCTCTTTTAATCTATGTGAAAAAAACATGAAGACAAACACATCACAGAGGTTCTCCATGCTCTTTCCTGACCACAACAGTAAGGAACGTTTAACCTGATGTTTAATTTCAGAACTATCATGAAAGAGCTTGTGAATTCTCTTTCTAATTTCATGGTTGATGTTGCAACAGCAGACAGATCGCTATCCAGTCTGTTACTTTCAACATTAGTGAATTACTGCTTCTGATAGTAATGTAACATCTCATCCTTGCCCTTGACCCCCATGCAGGGATTTCAAAGGGAAATAAAATCTGCTTGCCAGATCCTAGGGTTTTATTACTAACTGTTTAATGTTAAAATATAACCTTCCAAGCTCTCAATCTCTCTCAACAGTTACAGAAATAAAGCATTAGCAATACTAGGACAGAATCTAAAATAAAGGACCCATCATGACAGGCAGTAGGTAGGTATATGAATGAAAATAGGCTCTAACCCTCTGAAGAAGCGACAAGTGAAATGGCAGAAAGGAAGGACAACACAGAGTCATAAAGCAGGTTGCCCATGCCATTAACTAAGAGGAAATGAGTCTTCAAGACCCAATTGACTAGAATGGCTGTGACTTTTCCAGCCTGAAACCTGAAATTGTTTAAAGTCAGTTTCACACTCACAATGCAAAGCAAAGTGAAAAATGAGTGAAAGGACAAAGATATGCCCAGACAGTGTGGCCTTTGTCTTACAAACAGGACAATGCTTTTCCTGCCCCAGTAGAACAAGCAAGGGACAGGCAACCCAGTCTGGAGTAACTGGGCATGACTCATCATGGAGAGTGCAGGTAGATGCTTTTAATGGGGGTGTATGATGTTATCATATTGTGGCTCTATGGCACAATCACAATTCTATTATGTGCATTCAAAATAAAATCTTTAAAAACTTTCTAAGCCTCCAAACTGTCTGCTTGTTTCAAGTATGTTTTTTCCATCATCTCTGGGATACCTCACACATGGTGATAATCACAACTTGCTCTCTGGAGCAAGTCCAGAGAAGAGCAACGAGGCTGGTGAAGGGGCTGGAGAACAGACCCTGTGAGGAGCGGCTGAAAGAGCTGGGGTTGTTTAGCCTGGAGAAGAGGAGGCTGAGAGGAGACCTCATTACTCTCTACAAGTACCTGAAAGGTGGTTGTGGAGAGGAGGGAGTTGGCCTCTTCTCCCAAGTGACAGGGGACAGGACAAGAGGGAATGGCCTCAAGCTCCACCAGGGGAGATTTAGGCTGGAGATTAGGAGGAGGTTTTTCACACAGAGGGTCATTGGGCATTGGAATAGGCTGCCCAGGGAGGTGGTTGAGTCACCTTCCCTGGAGGTGTTTAAGGTACGGGTGGATGAGGTCTTGAGGGACTTGGTTTAGTGTTAGATAGGAATGGTTGGACTAGAAGATCCGATGGGTCCCTTCCAACCTGGTTGTTCTGTGATTCTGTTCTGTGAACATCTCTGCAAGGTATTGATATCATAGAATCAGAATCACTTAGGTTGGAAAACATACCAGAGATTATTAAAAAGATCATTGATCCCCACTACAAAACTAAGTGCCAAATCTACCACTAAGCCGTGTTCCTGAGTGACATATCTCTCCCCCCTTGAAGCTGTTGAATAGGGCTGCTGCTTTGATGAGTCACCACCTCAGCGGTCATATCAAAGTCCTGCAGCAAGGATGAGTAGGGGACAATGAGCCACTATGTCTCTTCCATTTGCCTATCACTACGATCAAACTGGCCCCTGGCCACCCCTCCCCTCCTGCATACCGTTACAGGTATGTGGAGGTCCATCACAACTGCAGGACAAAAACAAAGACCTAGACCCAAAAGTGTTGATAAGATTTGTGAATAGAAATCTACATATGTTATACTTGGCTATGAGTTTGTGATGGAAACATCCTGATCTACAACCCTGGAGTTCTCTGGATCCCTACAAGTTGGTGGGGGTTGCAGTGCAAACCACTGTCCCCTATAATCTGTACCACCAACAAAGGTAAAGAAGATGGGCTGACTGGTACCCCAGATGTTCTCACTCCAGAATGCACTATAAAAGAATGAGAGGAGCAAGCGCTAATCAGAACTCTCTCTCAGCTGGTCTGAGACCACCCCACCCCTCCAAATGTCAACAATCCACGAGGGTTTGCAGAAACATCACTTGCAGCAGCTTCGAGGAAACATCTGAAGACTTTATCACTGAACTCTGTACAGGTTGTACAGTCTTTCTTCAAACCCTTATAGGATGCTATATATATAGGGAAGTGTGGAGTTCTGCCCTGAGGGAGGAAAAACCCCATGCAACAGTAGAGGTTGGGGTCCACCCAGCTGGAAAGCAGCTTTGTAGAGAAGGACCTGGGATTCCTGGTAGACAACAAGTTGATGATGAGCCAACAATGTGCCCATGAAGGCCAATGGTACCCGTGGGTACCTTAAGATGAGTGTGGTCAGCAGATTGAGGAAGGGTATCCTCCCCCTTTACTCTACCCCAGTAAGGCTGCATCTGAAGTATTGCATGCAGTTCTGGGCTCCCTGGTTCAAGGAAGAAAAGGATACTCCTGGAGAGAGTCCAGTGGAGGGCAACGAAGATGATAAATAGACTGTATCATCTTTCTTACCAGGAAAGACTGAGTGAGTTTGATTGTTTAGCCCGTAGAAAAGGAGAGGGGATGTTATCAATGCTCATAAATATCTAGGGTGCAATTGTCAAGAGGATGGGCCAAACTCTTAACAGTGCCCAGTGACAGGACAAGGGGCAACAGATAGAAACTGGAACATAGGAAGTTTCACTTTAATATGAGGAAAATTTTCTTTACTGTAAGGTTGACAGAACATTGGAAGAGGCTGCCCAGGTAGGTTATGGAGTCTCCTTCTCTGGAGATATTCAAAACTGACCTTGCACATGTTCCCATGCAACGTGCTGTAGGTGAACATGCTTTAGCAGGGAGGTTGAACTAGGTAATCTCCAGAGGTCCCTTCCAGTCCCAGCCATTCTGTAATTCTGGGAAATGTGTTAGTCATTTTGTATGAACTTTTCATTTGATTTCAGGTTGCATACCTTGTTTAGTTCATGATGCAGTGGCTTCTTTATAATGTGCATCATCAGAAATCTTCAGTCCAGAAAGCTCAACTCTATGTGCGTTATCAAATTCCATGAAATCCATTTTCCTAAGTCAAACAACTCACATGTGATCAGTGATTCACCATGATGGCTTAGATGGAGCGTTTCAATGTTGTGAAATGCATGAGAAAGATTCTTGCTCCTTACTTTGCATAGAAGACAAAGCTAATGTCAGCAGAATAGTCTTTACAACTGGGCAATTGTAGAATAACATCTCTTCTGTTCATAAGCATTTCAGAAATACTTCAGTTAGGAATAATATTTCAGTGGGAAGATCCTAAGAGAAGATATTAAAAACAGAAGCATTATGAAAATATTTTTCAATTTACTATTTGTTTTAAAAGCCCAACAAACCACAACACCTCCTTTTTAAGTGATAACTGTGAAAGCACTTCCTTACACTGTTTATTTCATTTCAGAAGTCAGAAAAAAAAGAAGGGTAAACTTTCTTCTTTTTTCTAAGCATAGTATGAAAGAATTCTTGGAAAGTCAGAAACTGCAGCTCAACTGTTTACCTTCAGAAGACAGAGATCTAAGAATCTGGTATTTTTTTTTAACCCATCCTTAAGGTTTTTTTAGTAGAAGAACTTCAGCTTCTGCCCAGGTTTTTGTGTTGCCTTTTTTAAAACTAAGTTTGTAGAGACTAGACCCCAGATAAGCATGAAGAAAGGTCTCAAGGTTAATAAAATGCATTTTTCCCTGTTTCCTTGGGAACTGGAAGTGACTTTTATTATTTTTATCTTATTTACTTGTCTGAGTGGAACTGAAGAGGGATCAACACTGAATTGAAAGAAGCATTAGAGAAGAACAAGACCTGCGAATAAATTTGTTCATGTTGTGGAGGTAAGTTTTTTCAACATGGTCTTGATGTGGTGATTACCCTACTTACCGAATATCCAAGAATGAAATTTAAGGGGTTTTTTTTGTTGTTTTATTTTTTTACCTAAAGCCTGTGTTCTAGAAACAAAGCCCACAGTATGAAGTATGCTATGATATCATGCAGCCATATCTCATTAGCTAAACAAATTACTTCAGTCTAATAATGCATTACAGAAAAAAAATCTTTCTCACGCTTGCTCTCCAAGGGGTAAAAGGATAATTACCAAGAAGCCAGCAGGGCTCATTAATAGACCTTTAAACTATATGTGAAGGGGGAGGGGGACGAAATCAGACTTGATAGAAAAAAGCCCAACAATGGTACTCCAGTGTCTAGGGAATTGTATGCTGGTGAGGACCTTTGGTCTGCCACCTCAAAGGAAGTGGAGAACAGCAGTTCAAATGGCATCACAGATGTAAAGATTAGTGATGGATTAGAAAATTCAATGAGTGTCACTTACGAACTGAGACTGTTCCCCTTAGGAGGATAGCAGGATCAACAACCCAGATGAAAGGCATCTACAACAATGCACACAGCATGAGCAATAAACAAGAAACACTAGAAGTAATTGTAAGGCAAGAAGACTATGATGTAATTGCTGTCACAGAAATACGGTGAGATGACCTGCATAACTGGAATGCCGCTATGGCTGGCTGTAAACTCTTCAGGCAGGATAGGTGGAGGAGAAGATGCACTGGGATAACCCTCTCTGTTAAGAGTGTTTTGACACCCTAGAGTCTAATGACAGTAATGAAAGGGTTGAGTGCTTATGGGTAAAAATCAATGGAGCACCTAACAAGGCAGATACTGTGGTGGGAGTCTGCTATAGACCACCCAACCAGGTTGAGGAGGCTGATGAGTTATGCTATAAGCAACTGGGAGAAGTCTCATGCTTACTAGCCCTTGTCCTTGCAGGAGACTTCAACTTGCCAGATGCCTGCTGGAGGTATAATACAGAAGAGAGGAAGGTGACTAGGAGGTTCATAAAATGTGTGGTAGACAACTTACCAACAGAAATAGTGAAGGAGTTGACTAGGGAAGGGAGCCCACTGTACCTCTTTGTGAACAAAGAAGGCTTTGTGGGAGATGTGGTGGTTGGAGGATGCTTGGGGCACAGCAATCATGAGATGATACAATTCTCAGTTCTAGGAGAAGTGAGGAGGGGGCTCAGCAGAACTGCCACGTCGGACTTTCAGAGAGCAGACTTTGGTCTGTTCAGAAGCTGGTTGATGTTCCATGGGAGACAGTCCTTAAGGGCAAAGGAGTCCAAGATACTCTTTAAGGAGGAAATCCTGGAGATGCAGGAGCAGGCTATCCCTGTGTGCTGAAAAATGAGCCAGCGGAGGAGAAAACCAGCTTGGCTGAGCAGAGAGCTCTGTGTAGATATCAGAAGAAAGTAGGAAAGCATATGAGCTTTGGAAAAGGGGGCAGGCATCTCAGGAGGACTACAGGAATGAAGTGAGATCATGTAGACAGGCTAGGAGGAACCAATATGTCAAGCCATGGGACCATAGTCTAGCTATTGTAGTAACTACCGTTAAGACGAGGCACTGCAATAGAGCAGACATTGTTCAAGGCTGTAATTAACTTTTCCTCTTCTAATTACAGCTCTTTAATCCTTCCTCATTTTCCCTAAAAGTAGAATATATTATATAACAATTTCTAAGGACTGTCAACCATCTTTCATTGGGAAAGAAATAAAGAAACTGGGTGAAAAGGTGAATTATGAGCAAGAGTCTCAAATTGGTCAAAGGATGAGCATTATGTAGGTGTTACTATACCTATCACCACACTGGGTATGACTTGCCCAGATCTGTACAAACTGTATATTGTCAGTAGGTTTACTGCTAAAAACACTTGAGCATACAGAATAAAGAAGAACCACTACTGTATTTGTAAAAGAAAGGGAAAACTTTCTTTTGGCCTTCTTTACGGCAAACAAAATATGTTTTGCACTTGTAAATAATTATAAAGACAGAAAAGGCATCTGCTAATTTTAATGTGACTGTTCTACTAGGTGCATCAGAAGCCATAAAATCACTATGCTACTTGCCAATATTTTCAGTGGTGTTTGTATCAAGTGACAGAATATTCTAATTAATTTTAAATGGGCTGTATCCTTCTATATTAGAATCATAGAACAACCAGGTTGGAAGGGACCCATCGGATCTTCTAGTCCAACCATTACTATCTAACACTAAACCATGTCTCTCAGGATTTCATCTACCCGTGCCTTAAACACCTCCAGGAAAGGGGAATCAACCACCTCCCTGGGCAGCCTATTCCAATGCCCAATGACCCTCTGTGTGAAAAACTTCCTCCTAATCTCCAGCCTAAATCTCCCCTGGTGGAGCTTGAGGCCATTCCCTCTTGTCCTGTCCCCTGTCACTTGGAAGAAGAGGCCAGGTTCCTCCTCTCCACAACCTCCTTTTAGGTAGTTGTAGAGAGTAATGAGGTCTCCTCTCAGCCTCCTCTTCTCTAGGTTAAACAACCCCAGCTCTCTCAGCCGCTCCTCATAAAGCCTGCTCTCCAGCCCCTTCATCAGCTTCATGGCTCTTCTCTGGACTCACTTCAGAGCCTCAACATCCTTCTTGTGGTGAGGGGCCCAGAACTGAACACAGTATTCAAGGAGTGGCCTCACCAGTGCTGAGTACAGAGGGAGAATCACCTCCCTGGACCTGCTGGTCACACCATTTCTGATACAAACCAGGATGCCATATTACCGTGGCGGTTTAAAATTGTAAAAAAATATTTAAAGCAGAAAAAAAAAATCTTAGTAACCCTCTGTTTCAATCAATGAAACATGAAAAAGGAAACACTTGGTCCTAATAATTCTGAGTAGACAGTTAGTTTAATGAAAAAATCTCTGCATTTTCACTTATGGGACATAATGGAGATTTCCCCCTATCATAGTCCTTGGTCTTTCTTGTTATTTTTTAAGGCTCAGGTGAACAGACTACCTGAAAAAGTGATGGATGCTTTTGTAAAAATACTTTCCTTCTGTATTTTCACTGAAATGTAGTTTTTTCTGCAATGACATTAATGTTGTGCTTCAAAGACATCAAAATCATAACCCAGTGGGGATAGTACTACACTCCTCATTTTCTGAAAGAGCTCTTGATCACATAATGTGAAGCCCTGAGTAGAGAAATTATTTATTAATACATTTGATGTTGTGAATGCAGAAATAACACTGAAAATGGCTGTCTAAAGATAACATGACGATTCAGGTAATGGGACTCAAAAGTCTGTTCAGTATGGTTAGGAAATACATGAAATATTTCTTGTCAGCTTATAAAAGCAGTTGTTATTATCCATCTTCAACAATGTACAAATGCAACACACTACGTCTAACAAAGTTAGCAAGATCCTTCACATTTTCCAGGCCAGAACAAAGAAATGTATTTTATATAGTATATAAAAGTAAGTTCTAATGTTAAAAGCATACTCTATGTATGCAATAAACCTGTGTAAAATATTGACTAATGCTTCAGGATTTCTATTTGTCTAGACTGTTTAGCAGAGCAGTCAAAATGTCAGTACCTTCGTTGTTGTTTAAACTGATTTTCAATCCATACTTCTTAAAGCTCTGAGTCTGCTGATAGTTTGAAGGTCAAGTGTATCTTTTATTTTCAGATGCTCTAAAGGTACTCTCTCAAGATTTCCTTTCGCCCAGTGACTTCAAACCACACATCTGCTTTAAGCTGTCCTTGAAAGTTTTGAGAAAATGTTGTATTTTATACCCCTATTGATTTAAATTAACTATTCCAATGTGCTACTTTGGGGTTAAATGATAAATAAAGGCACTTCTGTTAAATTATACAGAGACATCTTTCTTCTCTAGTGATTTCCATGCATAATAAGGCAGTTTCTTCTGGGACTGAAATTCTTCTACAGAGTCACTCTCTGGTTGCTCCTTTTGAGGCAGTCTGAGTGATCCCCTGCACAGCACACCCTAACTAGTTGCAGTTTTCTCTCTGGACAGTTTTCTTTACTGTTAATTTCTGATTAAAAACCTTTAATTTAATCAGTGCTGGTCTCCAGTTCCCTTATCTCATTTAATAGTGGATTAGATTCTGAGACTCCATTTCTCCTGAGAGGAAGTGTTACTTCTCTTTTCCTCGTTGTATAGGCCAGTTATTCAGACTCAATTTCATTTCCTTACCAAAGACACCTCCTATCTGTTTTGCTGCCTCAGTGCTAATGGCAGTATGTCAAAACAGAGCAGAGATACTCTGTGACAATATTAGAACTGAGTGGAAAAGTAGGTTCCAAAAAAATCAGGTCATTGAATACCACTGAAGCTGGCGGTTTTTTTTGTGAATCAATAACTTTTCTCAATCAGGTTCACAAACAAAGAAATTTTGTGGTTTGTGGTTCTCCAAAGTTAAGGTTTAAATTTAGGTCTTCAACAGCTGGCTATAAATAAATAATTATTTTCATTATTATTTATGCCAATTGTCAACCCAGGCTAACTATGCCTAGTTACAGCTATTTCCTTGCCTTCAGCACTCTGTTTGAGTTGTTCCTTCATCCTGTTAATTCAAGTTTATGTAACTTAATTCTGTTTGAACTGGAGGTTTCCAATCTGCCTTCCATATGAAATTTTTTTCTCCAAACCCCTTGTTCTCAATGTGAGCTCCTGATAAGTTTTGTCACCATGCTCACTCATTAAGGCAAAGTGAAAGGTGAAGGTGGCAGTTTAAAACCTAGACTAAGTGCCATTTCAGCACAATCACCAAAGTGAAGGCTCTGGAGAGGACAGTCATTCTTAGGGACCCTTCCTGAAAGTTGCAAAAATGCAACAAAAACCACAGAGATTAAAAGCCCGTGGAAAGAGAGAGAGAGAGAGAGAGATAGGAGAGAGAGAGAGTGCCCCAGCCCCACATCTTCCATTAAGACTGAAATCTGAATTCCTCATGAGCTCTGACATTGTGGTGGCTCATTTGGGTTAGGTTGAAAGGTGACAGGGTCAATCCCCCTGCAGTACAACAGCCACCCTTGCGAAGCACCAGTGACCAGGAATGAGGCAAAAAGGATGAATAGTCAGTGCATGGTGTATCAGAGGAGTATGACAAGGCAGTTTGCAAGGTAGTTCATGCAAGACAGGGTAAGCAGAGAGGGTGTAGTCTGTCTCTGACCTCAAGAGGTAAATTCGGTTGGCATGAAGGAGCCCAGCCATGGTATCATACCAGTGGGAGGCTGCATCCTCTACACCTGCCAGAAAGGATGTGTTAACACCAGACTGAGCTCCCAGGAAAATAGTCATGGAGGTCTCTGGCTGCAGGGAGTGCTAGCACCTTGCATTGGAAACAGAGGGCGATCACTGTGTGTTGTATTTTGTGATAAACTAGAGTCAGTTTTGTGACTTTAAGTCAGTTGTTGTAAGTAAGTTTACTCTTTGAAAGGTACCTGCCTGTCTTTGAGACAATGTTCTTCTTCAGAAGTGATAATACAAAAAAGCCAGTGCTTGCACTTATCCCTATAGTAAACAAGGCCATTCTCAAGCTGTAGGAAAACAGGCCTCACCTGAGAGGAGGGATGAACAGGTCAGGTGACCCTAAAGTGATCCACAGGGTATTCCATCCTATATATGTCATACTTATTATAAAATTGAGAGATCATGAGGGTCTCTCTCGATGTCCAGTGATGACCTCATCTGTCTGGGTTTAGCTGCACAGTTTTAGCTGCCATGATTAGGCTGAGTAGGGCTACAACATGACAGTGAGGTGCAGTCAGGTGGGCTATCTACTCAGCCTAATGGCAGAGCTACAGGAGGAAGTAGGTAGGCTAAGGAGCATCAAGGAGTCCTTGTCTCTAAATTGGTGTGATTTGGATTTGATGGGTTGACTGTTCAGCGAATAAGGAATTGGCTAGACAGTCACATCCAGAGAGTAATGGTCAACAGTTCCATGTCTAGATGGAGATCCCACAGGGTTGTGTTCTGGTATCAGTGCTGTTTAATATTTTCATCAATAATATAGACAGTGAGATAGAGGTGCACCCTCAGCAAGTTTGCAGACACCAAGCTGAGTGGTGCAGCTGTCACACCAGAAGGACAAGATGTCATCCAGAGGGACCTGGAAAATCTGGAGAATTGGGCCTGTGTGAATCGCGTGAGGTTCAGTAAGGCCAAGTGCAAGGCTGTACACCTGAGTTGAAGCAATCCACAGTCTTATCACAGGATGGGGATGATATAATGGAGAGCAGCCCTACCAGCCCTACAGAGAAGGTCTTGAGGGTGCTGATTGTTGAGAAACTGATGTGAGTCAACAATGTGCACTGATAGCCCAGAAGACCAACTGTATCCTAGGCTGCATCAAAAGAAACATGGTCAGGAGGTCAAGGGAGGTGATTCTGCCCCTCTGCTGCACTCTTGTGAAAATCCACCTGGAGTGTTGTGTCCAGTTCTGGAATCTCCAACATAAGAATATGGAGCTGTTGAAATGGGTCCAGAGGAGAATCCATGAAGATGATAAGAAGAATTGAGCACCTCTGCTATGAGGACAGGCTGGTAGAGTTTTGGTTGTTCAGTCTAGAGAAGAGAAGAGAAGGCTCCAGGGAGGCCTTAAAACAACCTTCATATACGTGAAGGGGGCCTAAAAGAAAGCTAGGGAAGAACATTTCACAAGGTCATGTGGTGATAGAATGAGGGGGAATGGTTTTAAATTGAAAGGGGAAAAGATTTAGATTTGACATTAGGAAGAAATTCTTCATAATGAGGGTGGAGAGGCACTGCAACAGTTTGCCCAGAAAAATTGTGGTTGCTCCCTCCCTGGAAGCATTCAAGGCCAGGATGGATGGGGCCTTGATCAGTCTGGTCTAGTAGGAGGTGTCCCTACCCATGGGACTGGATGGTCCTTAAGGTCACTTCCAACCCAAATCATTCTGATTCTATGAATCTGGCATCTTTCAGAGACTCTCTTGCTGTTTTGAAACAGCAGCTATAGAATTTAGACAGTTCCTTGGTTTTCCAGAAGTATCCTCATTTACTGAAATGCACTCTATTGTACCATACTGCTTTATAGCTTGAGCAAATAAAGATAATTACTTCTACTCTTTAGCTTCCCTATAACATGCAAGTAAAACAAAACCATTTTTTTGTTCTGATTCTACTACAACCTACTCCAGAAATATGCAGATAATCAAACAGCTCTTCACTGCTGAACATCACCAGTGAAGAAATCTTCCTGACTGTATGAAAGTCCAGTAGCTGTAGGTCATATGGCTTACAAGTGATCAGGCTCCCCAGATACTGCTAAGAGTTGCTAGAGGTCACAAACTGCATTTGAGTAGCTATACTTTTGGCAAACATTTGTGAACCACTGTGAAAAAAGGACTTCTAAACTTTTAGTTATTTCTAGCATGTTTTAATCCAACAATGCACAGCAGGCTCTATAGAATCTGGAGTCTTAGATTCTTTCTTCCAGAGAAAAATAACTTGCCAGTTCAACCTGTCCTGCCTGGTTCAGCATCCTTTGTGCCCCTAATGGCCATTTTAAATAGACATTAAAAGTGAACTATTTAAAAAATATTTTTAGAGAATAATACATATACCAGTCTTATACAAACCTCTTTGTTACACTTCTTTCTTAGTAGAATCATCTCTTCTTTAGCTTTGCCGTGGTCCCTGCTCTATTTCTTTTGTACAATTCTGGGGAACTTATGCACTGTACAGTTTAAGGAACAGGGAAAAAAGAGTTTGCATTCAATACTGTTCTGTTACCTATATATTATGAGTATCTAGTTGTGCATCCATGTATGTACATGTATATCTATACTTCTCTGTTTGCTGAGACAGAGTCTAAATTCTGAGTGCTGTATAAACATTGCCAAGAAGTTTTCACATTAGTGACTTTTAAATATAGATACATCATCCAAGCACTTGTGCCACACTTAAGTTTGCCCTTTTAATTGTTTATATGAACATTATAAGTCAAAACTTTAGGTTTTTCTCTTTCTTCTGATTAATTATGTGCTGGATACAATTAAAAGTCTCAAGTAATGATGTGAAGTGGAAAACTTTAACAACTTGCACCATATTCAACTTGCAGCATGGCACAGTGACTCGCACCTGTAATCCCAGCCAGGCCGGGGGAGGCAGAGCACAACCGAATCGATTATTCACGGGTTTGAGGCTGCAGTCACTTTGTCACTGGCATCAGGCTGACCGACCAGGCGAGGCGGCAGCACCACGTGGAGTGGCTGGGAGGCAGTGTCCCCTCCTCACCGGCATTGGCTGACCGACCTGGCGAGGCGGCAGCACCACGATGGGTGGCTGGGATTAAGTAGACCTGTGCAGACGGCCGACAGCAAAGAAACGGTGTTGCTCATGTCATTGGGCATTAGAATAGGCTGCCCAGGGAGATGGTTGATTCACCTTCCCTGGAGGTGTTTAAGGCATGGGTGGATGAGGTCTTGAGGGACTTGGTTTAGTGTTAGATAGGAATGGTTGGACTGGAAGATCCTATGGGTCCCTTCCAACCTGGTTGTTCTGTGATTCTGTGATATTCACAGCCTTTCCAGCAAAGCAAGACCAAGATGAACAAAAGCTTTCAGTTACCTCTTCCTGGGGAAATAATGCTTTCTCAAAGTCAACTTTAAATATAACCTGTTAATCCTGAGACTTCAAACGTATCTGTTGACTGGGTGCTTCACCACAACTATTTCCTCTAGTCAGTGTCAGCAATCCATTTTCAGAAGTTAACAGCCATAACAGTTCTAGAAGTATTCCTGGCTCTTGCATTTATACTAGCATCTGCCAGAGAAAAAGAAGCAGGACTTGGGCTTGTGCTCTCTTTTTCTACTATGTTCCTGAATGCACCTGAAATCTCTGCTGCAGCAAGAGCTCATGTCCTTGGATCCTGGAAGAGGCACAGACACAAACTACACTGTAAATCTGCTTTGTATGTCTTCTTGAAAATAAATGACAACGACATATACTGTAGGAAGGCCTGTTAATGTCAAGGTACCACAGAACCAGTGCAAATACCCAGTCAATTGCATCCTGAACAACTGGTATCACAGAACCAGACATGTTTAAAACATGTAGGTATTCTACCAATCTTTTTTTCCCCAATCAGTCTCTGTGCCACTGGCTACTGACAGTTATTCATGCCTTTTAATATAAACTGTGCGTTTAAAATCATCTCAGCACTTTGCAATTCTTGGATCTGTTCTTTACTTACTGATATGACAGATGAAATCTGTTTCCTCTAGATAAGACATTTAATACATGTTACCTTGGATAAAAATGGACCAAAGGGAATCAGAAGACCAAGGCAGCACAAAGTTCACAAAAAACCAAACTGCATAAACATTTCTTGATCATTACCTTAAGCAACAGCCTGTACTAGTGTAATATACTTGTGTCCCTATGTTTCTTTATCATTATTGCTATACTGAAATGATTCATTTTACTTCCTATTACAAACTCTCAACAGAAACATAGAAACCATAGAGACCTAAAATTGCATCAGTCAGCTAGCAGGGTGAGGAACTAACCTGTTCCTCTGTGAAACTGCCTCGAAACAGGACAACAAACACTTCTTATCTATACAAGACCTTTTTTTTCTCCCAAACTCTGTTGTCTCATAGTTGTAGAAACACAAGTCTTTCCTAAAACTTATCATATACAGATATCACACGCAATGTTTACTGATAACTTAGTCTTACAAGGTCTTGCTAGAAGTGGCTAACAACATTTAAACTAGGAAGGATATAACAGCATGCATGAAACAGTATGACATAATACTCAAGTTCAAAACTGAAAATAAGAAAGCACAAAAAGTGACTTGCAACTCTACCTGCAAAATAAACTTTGAACAAAAATGGTATATTTCTGCTGTTTATCTTGAAATAAGTGGGTTTCCATTAGTCTTAAATTACTCCCTTACTGAAAACCCTTTCTTTACATCTTTTGACATTGGCATTTTCTCGTTCTTGGAAGTTTCTAAGTATGTGCATCACTCTTAAATTCAAGTAATTATAAAGCTGTATCTTTAAGAAAATGTCCTTCTTGAAGAAATAACTGACTTACAAAATAAGACATTTAAGTGCTGTTTTACCACAGCGTGGCCACATTTAACCTCATAATCAATAGTGAAGGAGGAATTGACATTTCCTCTACTTCACAGTACAGATTTCTTTTTAAGTTTATAGTGTTAGGAATTTTTGTCCCTTTAAGGTCTGTTGTAGACCAATACTTCTGTTTGATATTTTACCCAGTGCAAGATAGGAGGACACTTATATATTATTCCATGCATTATTCGCACTTTAACTTTGTAGTAAGAAGTCACTGCAGACCAAATCAACCTTGCATGGGAGAAGCATTCAAGTGCCTGTTTTCCTGTTGACCTGTGTTACTACCTTCATTTCCAAGGATATCAAAGACTGAGTTGTTTCCTTAATTACTGTAAGTCTGGAAAGCATTTGACCTGAATTGTTTGATGTCTCCTTGCAAGCCACGGAATGGGGAGGAGCATCCCCCAGGAACCAGGGCATGGATAGGAACGGTTGGACTTGATGATCCAGTGGGTCTCTTCCAACCTGGTGATTCTATGATTCTATGATTCTATGAATCTCCATTAATTATTCATTACTCATGCCAGTTCACAGGCAAAGTTGAGTATGTATACAGTACAAGTATATACAAAGGATTAGGTTTGTAGTATTTTATGCATTATTTCATAAGTCCCCACCTACTGAGGACCACTCTCTGGACTTCACCTTTGAGGTGGACCAATTCTCCATCACCCTGCAGAAAAGGTCCCTAAAGATTGAATTATGAGCCTCACCCACCATACGTTTGATTTTTAAAAGTGACTGGCACATTCAGCTTTTGTGAAAGAGCCTGCAAGAATAAGGCTGTTGTCAGAGGGACTCTTCACATTCCCACACAGTTATTAGCTGCTTTTGTACTGCCCTAAAGGAAGGCTGGTTTTAACTCTTAGAAAGCAAACCAGATTGTAAGGAGAAATAAAGTAATATGTTAAACAAGAGTGTTTGATTAACAGAGGAAAAATGTTTTATCTGAAGAAAGAAACTAGTTGAAATTGATATTATTTTCCGTCCTCATCAACGTTCTTTTCTGAGTCGTGCTGTATTTTCAGGTGATATTTCAGAAACATACAGTTGATTTAAGTTGTTCTGTTATGTTGATAATATCCTGATGTTTATATGTAAAAACATATGAAGAGTGGAGATGAACATCTTCTGGATTAGGCTTCAGAATTACCATGTGTTCTTTGGAGTGCTGACCCTGTGAACGCTAGCCATTAATACACAGCAATAATTGTAAGGCTGATGCTGTGTATGTGGATAAAGCAAGAAAATTACATCAGAAAAATATCAGAACAAAGGAATCTACAATTAGTAAGACAGAGATCCACTAGTAACCTCAATATCTTATTTTTTTTAAGATCTTTAGTAAGTACTTAAAATAGTGGTATATGGATGCAAGCAATTAACTTTGTCTAGGAACAAGCAAACCGAAGAATGGACTAAATCAGATGTAATGACCGCTGTTAGGCCTCTCACAGTGAAAAGTCAGGAGATTGCAGAGTCTGGAGAAAACAATGCCTCTGGGAATAGCTCACATAATGAGAATCCCTGAGCAGAGTGATGTCAGAGGTGTTGGATGCATTTTCTCTACAAAAAGATTCCATATTAGTTAACTCAGGAGTTAGTAAGCTGAAATGATCTCTACGTTCTTCAAAAGGCTGTAAACTAATCCACATTAAGTCTCCAAACTACCTTCAGCAAACTCCTTATTCACAATGAATGGTGACCAATTTCTTTAATAGCCACATCAAGCCTATGCTGCTGAGATCATGAATTCTTCTTCAGTCTCTAGTGGTTTATTTACAGCTATAATATATGCTTTATTTATTACTATTACAGAAGTTAGTGTAGGAGGCAGAGCTCTCCCCAGTGATATTGGAGTTTGCTACAAAAAATCAGAAGGAATCATTTGTGCCTTGTTCATTACAAGTACAAAATGAATAACCACTTATTTGCCTCTCCACTATAAAATATTCCAGTTCCAGCTTGCTTCCAATTTTTTTATTTGTTTTAAGTTCCCCTGCAGTACTTTTATCATAACACCAAAACAGCAACCAAACAACTGCAAATCACAAGAATTGTCTTCTGAGATCACCTATGGTCTTGAATTCCTAATGATTGAGAATAGCTCAGCAGTAACATATAGAGTAATTGTTTCATGCCTGCAGTGTGTGCCTGTGGTAATATTACTCAAGCAAATATTTTTGAAAGCAAAAAGCTTGGATTGCAGTTGTATTACACCACTCTAAACATTTTCATAAATCATGGAAATGGCTTCAGTTTGAATACAAAACTGTTATCAGGCACACTAGGCAAAGAGAATAACTTTCTGAAGCCCTGCTATTTCTGCATCTGGCTTTGCTCACTGCCTCAGCTGTTCATTACCTAACATGCAGTATGCTTACTTATTGCTTGTCTGCACTATAACAGAGGCAGTGTTTGGGTTCTGATGAGGTTCACTTCTGCAGAAGACTCTGCACTGTATGTACATCTGTCTGGCAAGAGAATAACAGCCCCAGCTGAAGAGAGAAGAGTCTCTCACAAAGCTTATAAATCTGTTGTGAAATACTCCATGTGCTTGTTCGGTTAGCAGGTGTTTGAAGTTAAAAGATATGGTGTGGAGATCAAGATGTGAACTATGAATAGTTCAGTTTCTCATCATTCCCCCAGAAACTTTATTTCTTAAGGCTAAATACCAAGATGCTGTGATAATGTAAATGTCTTATTTATTATGTCATGAAAAACATGCATCCATGACATGAACACAGGATAAAGGACTGTTAAGTTCAAAAGACAGTGTTAGCAAGCTATTAAAGAAATAATATAACTTGTTGATAGGTGACATAAAATTTGTCTTAATGTATAGATTTATTAATAGTAACACAAGTATTTCATATTATAGAATGAGTATGTATTTGTTCAATGTACATATTGAACTGAGGATTATAGCTATATTTCCATGTCAGTAATTGTCCTCTTTACACTGTGAGCAATAATCTCCCATACTTCAAGAGCTAAAGACACTTCTCATTTCTTTTTCTGAAAAGAATTAGATACAGGCAGCTTCAAGTATGTGCATGACCTATAGGAGTAAAAGGATCACTTAAAGATAAGATTTTTGATGAGTCACAAGTAATATCCCATAAAACTTAACCACAAATCTGTGCATTAATTTTCCTTAAAAAAACCCACAAAAGTACTCAATGCTCAGCCTGGAAACTTCAGATTTTTCAGTTATCCTATGCAAAAGTAACATGCAGGAACATGTTTGCTGAAGCTTGTTCTACAAATTCAGAGTGTCAGATGTCATCATATTTCTTAAAATATTGTTTTCTAATAGGGGGACTGGAGATTAATAACAGGGATTAGTAAGTCAGAATTGTATAACATATAGCTACCACTTGCTAAATGTCATTCTGTGAACTGCTTATCTTACAGCAGCAGACTAGTTAAGACTACTGAAGGAAGGAACTTAGCAACATAGCAACTTGACTGAAAACAGAGTTAAGTGATGAGTATCTTTTGATCACATTTGAAACTCAATGACCTTAAAGCTGAACAGCTGTCTACTGTTTTTCAAAGAGTTACAAAGTTGAGTATTGTTTACATGGACAAACACTTTGTTGTATGAGTATTTGTAATTGTTCACATAACAATTTGGACATGAAAAAATGAAGCAAAAATTAAAAGAACAACTTTACTCTTAGTCTTGCTAGATATTATTGTGGCCGACTTCTACATTATTAGCTCATTAAAAATGCAGAAAAAAGGACATTTAATATGCTGTGGATAAATATGTGTGTATATATATATATATATATATATAAAAGAAGACTTACAAGCAATTTGAAAGTCCTGAGCCATCTACTGTCCGCCTGTCATGAGGGGGATGGAGAAGGCTAATTCTGACAAAATAAAGCAAGGCATGAGAAAGCTGTAAAAACTGTGAGAACTTATATATACTTAACTGCTTGGTAGAAGACACTCACTGCTCACCCAAGACCAAGTTTGAATAGATTTACTTAATAGTTGGTTAAAAGTTATCTTGAAAGGTTGGTACTATAGTTGAGCCATGGTTCTGGATTCCAGAGTCACTGAATAACAGGTTGGCAAGGATGTTTAGAGACGAGCTGGTCCAAGCCCTGCTAGAATTAAAGACACTTTCCTGGTGCCTTGTCCAGGTAAGTTTTGATTGCCTCCAGGGAAGGATACTATACAGCTTCTCCAGCCAACATGTTCCATTGTGTGACAGTCTGCTTTCTGACAATATTATTCCTAATATTTAATTGGAATTTCCCTTGATATAACTTGTAAATTTTCTCTTGTCCTGTCACCTTATCCAAATACCTTTGAACTCAACTTTTCTAACATTGGGCACAGCATAAAGTCAGAACACCTTAGTGTTCTTGGCTCAAGCAAGATGAAACTTATTGTCTTAGCTTCTCCTCATACTTTGCACTTTGAGCCCCTAAACACCTCAGTACCCTCCACTGAACTTGCACCAGTAAATCAATGACCTTATACTGGGAAGTGCACAACCAGACCTTATTCCAGATGCAATCTCACAAGTGTCAAATAGGAAAAAAAATCACTTCCTTTCACCTGTTTAGTAGACTTCTACTAATATAGCGCAGGATACAGAAGGTCTTCAGACCTGCCAGAACACAGCCTGAATTATGTTCAGCTTGTCTGCCAGGACATCTTATGTTCTTTTTTGCAAAGCTACTTTTTAGCTAGTTGGTAGCCTGTACTGCTGCTGGGAATTATTTCAGTCCAGATCTAGGACATGGCATTCCCCTTTCACAAAATTCAAGAGAGACAAGTCAATCCAGTTTTCCAGAATGCTGAAGTCTATGTGGGTAGCAGTCCTGCTCTCTGCTGTAACAACTCCTCCCTCCAGATCATCTGCATGCACACCAGGATTGTACTCTGTCCCTTTGCCTAGGCTAATAATGAAGAGTTTAAGCAGCATCAGTCCCTAAGCAACACTCCTAGGATCTTGGTAGCAGCTGGACTTCACAATCCAAAGTTTCTGACCTTGTGTAAGGTAAAAAAAAACAGTGTGAGAAAGGTAGTCTTGGATATGAGATTGTTAAGCTTTTGCAGCACCCTCTGACCATCTGAATTTGAGTCCAAATGGAGCCCACAGCTTCTCCCTCCTAAAAGGAACAGAGGGACACATTTACAGACTGGACCCACTCCACGGAAAGGTCTCCTGCTTACCAGGAGCATCAGTGAAGGAGGTAGCTACAAAACTTGCTTCCCTGGTCCATGAGACAGACTACTATCCTCTGACAGTAGTCTAAACTGGCAAAGATGATTTAGTAAGCAGAAAGACCAAAGCCATCAAGAAAGACTTCAGGGCCATTGGAAAAATGATGGAGGACTCTAGGGCACAAATAGTATTCTACTCCATCCCAAGGCTAAATAGAGAGGACCTGGAAGTCAGGAAGAAGAACTCTATTAATGCCTGGCTCCGAGCCTGTTGTGAGGAAAAGGGCCTCGGCTTCTTTGATCATGGGGTGGCTCCTGCACCCCCAGACTTCATTACTAAGGATGGTATATGTGGGTCTCCTAGGGGTGCTAAAGCCCTTGCTAAAAACCTAGCTAAGCTCATAAATTGAGCTTTAACTAGATGTGAAGGGGAAGGGGATTGAGACCAGGCTAGGCAAGAGCAAGCCTGGATATGGGGCACTAGTGATTTGGAGAGGGTGAGTACATCACCACACAGAAAGTGGGGGTGAATACACATCGGGGTGGTAAGGGAGATACAGGCACTCTGGTACAAGCTACTCCAGTTACCAGGCAATTGGGAAAGAACTCTGTTCCCTCTAAGAGGGCTGAAGTCTCAGCAACTCAGCTGAAGTGCATTTACACCAATGCATGCAGCATGGGGAATAAGAAGGAAGAGCTGGAAACTGTTGTAGGGCAAGGAGGCTATGATGTTGTTGCCATCATGGAAACGTGGTGGGATGACTCATATAACTGGAATACAGATATGGTGGGGTATAAACTCTTCAGGCAGGATAGGAAGGGTAGGAGAGAAGGTGGGGTAGCCCTCTTTGTAAAGGAGAACTTGGACACTGTTGAAATGGATTGTGGCAATGAGGAGATAGAGTGCCTGTGGGTTAAAATCAGAGGAGAATATAAAGATCAAGAAGGTAAATTTTGTGATGGGAGTCTGTAACAGGCCACCCAGCCAAGGAGAAGCAGCTGATGAGCTCTTCTTTAAACAGCTGGGGTCAATCTCCAAGTCAATGTCTCTTGTCCTTGTGGGAGACTTCAATCTCCCTGATATCTGCTGGAAGTACAATACAGCAGAAAGGAAGCAGTCTAGGAGGTTCCTGGAGTGCGTGGAAGACAACTTCCTTGTACAGCTGGTAAATGAACCAACAAGAGAAGGTGCCCTCCTGGACTTGCTGTTTGTCAACAGAGAAGGCCTTGTGGGAGATGTGGCAGTAAGAGGATGCCTAGGAATAAGTGATCATGAGATGACAGGGTTTTCTGTTCTAGGGGAAGTGAAGAGGGTGCTAAGCAGGACAGTAGCATTAAATTTCCAGAGGGTAGTCTTCGAACTCTTTAGAAGGCTGGTTGGCAAAGTCTCCTGGAAGACAGTACTTCAGGGCAAGGGAGTTCATGAGGGCTGGGAGCTCTTCAAAAAGGAGACCCTAGCAGCTCAGGAGAAAGTCATCCCCGTGTTCTGGAGAAAAAGCCAGCAGGGGAAAAAACCAGCTTGGTTGAACAGAGAGATCTTGAGTGATATCAAGAAGAAGAGGAATGTTTATGGCATCTGGAAGAGGGGATAGGTCTCTTGGGTGGACTACAGGAGGGAAATGAGATTGTGTAGAGAAAAAATCAGAGGGGCTAAGGCTCAATGAGAAATCAGATTGAAAAGTCTGTGAAAGATAACAAAAAATCTTTCTATAAATATATAAATAATAAAAAGAGAACTAGGGAGACTATACAGTCCCTATTGGACATAGAAGGAACAACAGTGACAGGGGATGAGGAGAAGGCTGAGGTACTTAATGCCTTCTTTGCCTCAGTCTTTAACTATAAAGAAAGTTGTTCCCTCTGTGTACAAACCCTGGAGCTAGAGGAGCAAAGAGAGTCTCCCGTGATCCAAGAGGAGGTGGTCAGAGCCTTGCAGGCCCAACTAGACACCCACAAGTCTATGGGACTGGACAGGACTCACCTAAGGGTATTGAAGGAGCTGGCGGATGTACTGGTCAAACCCCTTTCCATCATCTTCCAACAGTCCTGGAAGACTGTGGAAGTTCCACTGAGCTGGAGGCTGGTTGATGTTGTGCCCATCTACAAGACGAGTCGCAGGGAGGATCTAGGGAACTACAGACCTGTCAGTCTGACCTCAGTGCCAGGGAAAGTCATGGAACAGGTGATCTTGACTGCTATCATGAAACCCATGCAAGAGAACTGGGTGATTAGGCTGAGTCAACACGGGTTTATGAAAGGCAGGTCTTGCCAAACTAACCTGATCTCCTCCTATGATAAAGTGATTTGGCTGCTGGATGAGGGAAAGGTTGTGGATGTAGTCTTCTTGGATTTCAGTAAAGCCTTTGACAAAGTTTCTCACAGCATTCTTCTACGGAAACGGTCAGCCTCTGGCCTGAACAGGTGCACACTCTCCTGGGTGGAAGACTGGTGGGCTGGCTGGGCCCAAAGAGTGGTGGTAAATGGAGTTAACTCCAGTTGGAGGCAGGTTACAAGTGGGGTTCCCCAACTCTCAGTTCCAGCCCTGTTCAATGTCTTTATCAACGACCAGGATGAAGGCATTGAGTGCTCCCTTAGCAAGTTTGCAGACGACACTAAGCTGGGTGGAAGTGTGGATCTGCTGGAGGGTAGGGAGGCCCTACAAAGGGATCTGAACAGGCTGGATCACTGGGCAGAGTCCAATAGCATGAGGTTTAACACGGTCAAATGCCGGGTCCTGCACTTGGGGCACAACAACCCTGTGCAGTGCTACAGACTAGGAGAAGTCAGTCTAGAAAGCTGCCTGGAGGAGAGGAACCTGGGGATGTTGGTTGACAGTCAGCTTAACATGAGCCAGCAGTGTGCCCAGGTGGCCAAGAAGGCCAATGGCATCCTGGCTTGTATCAGAAACAGTATGACCAGCAGGTCCAGGGAGGTTATTCTCCCTCTGTACTTGGCACTGGTGAGACTGTTCCTTGAATCCTGTGTTCAGTTCTGGACCCCTCACCCCAAGAAGGATGTTGAGGCTCTGGAGTGAGTCCAGGAAAGTGCAGTGAAGCTGGTGAAGGGGCTGGAGAACAGGCCTTATGAGGAATGGCTGAGAGAGCTGGGGTTATTTAGCCTGGAGAAAAGGAGGCTGAGAGGAGGAGATCTCATTTCTCCGTATAACTACCTGAGGTGAGGTTGTAGAGAGGAGGGAGCTGACTTTTCTCCCAAGTGGCAGGGGACACAACTAGAGGTAATGGCCTCAAGCTCTGCCAGAGGAGATTTAGGCTGGACATGAGGAAAAAATATTTCACAGAAAGGGTCATTAGACACTGGAACAGGCTGCCCAGGGAGGAGGTTGATTCACCTTCCCTGGAGGTGTTTAAGGGATGGGTGGGCGAGGTGCATGGTTTAGTGTTTGATAGGAACAGTTGGACTCGATGATCCACATCGATACAACATTCTCTAGAAGGACAGTAAGAACAAAAGGAATCTCTTTAAATAACTAAAGAAAATGAAAGCTTTCTGGAAGGTAAATATTTATGAGACAATTCCGAGACATTTCTGAGAGTTACAAAATTTAAATAGTTTAAGGGAAGAGTAACATATTTTGAAAGCAGAAAAGACTATGTGAAAAATAAATGGGGAGTGACATGAAGTCTGCATATATGTACCAGCTGCCAGGACCTACTAACTCACATTTACTGTTACCAAGATGGACTTTAGTGGATAATAATTCATTGTATCTAATACCTTGGCAAAATAAATCTGAAATCTTAACACAGAACATAATGAAAAGAGGTTCGGAGAGAGGCTAAGACAGAAAAATAGGAGATGTAAACAACCTGAAGTAAATGATCCTTTTTTTTTTTCCTTAGATGTAATTTTAAAAAGGGGCTAGGGCAGGATAGAGGAGATTGAGCTAACTTCCAAGAGATTCCAGATGGGACTTAATAGTCACTTTTCTTATTTCCTAGACACAGAAATCTCTCTAGTTTGCTAAGGTAATTTCATCAGCTTAGACAACATGACCTTAAAGTGTAAATCATGTTGAACTGCTGACTTCAATAACTATTCGTGTATTGCACCATTGTATATGATATTGTCAATGATGTAATTGGCAAATTAGATTTAATTAGTTAACTGTAAAAGTGAGAGACAAGAAAAAAATATCCTAGGACAAAGAATAAAATTTAGAGATGATCTTAAGTGAATTAATAGCAACTCAAAAAGTTATTAATTTTAAACATAAAACCCAAAAGTAGTTGCTTGAAAGGAAACAAAAATCTCATCATTCAATGTAGGAAAATTGATCTAAATTTCTAGATGTGCAGTATAAATTCTCACGTAGATAAAAAAAAATGCAGTAGAACTCTGAATTTAATTTCCATAAAATCTTCAGAATACAAATGGATGCAAAACTAGTACACAGGGAATATGTTCTCAGAGAAGTTAAATATTTTCCTTGCTCCTTCAACACACTCTTGAATGTTATGATTACAATGAGTCAATTTCTTTCTAAAAGTAAATGTTTAAAATGATTAAATACAATTAAAATAATTGAAATAACTAAGGAAATTATTAAATGTTACCATAATTTGTCCTTCCTTGGAATTATCAAGTGTTGCCACAGGTTTTTGAAGACAGTTTCCTAAGGCATAATAAAACCCACTCTAATGAGTTTTGTTCAGTATTTATCATTTGAGCTGAATGTATTAGTCCATAACAAATCAAAGAAAGTACAAGGTACCTCCTACTTGCAAAATGTGATTTTGAAGCACACTGACATTACTGAGGAATGTGATAGCTGGCAGAGCAAACAAAGCAAGCAGCCAGGATTTATCTACATAATGCCATTGTGCTTGGAAATGTCATGAGGAACATAGGAAGCTGAGGCAGAGCTGAGTGAGAGAACCCAGAATGGGGAAGGACTCAGAGGACCCAGAGCTGGGGAAAAGGTTGGATTTGCTTGTGTCTATTTGGGAAAGGTGGGAGAAGAGAAGGGAGGAAAAAATACAGCGATCCCTTCTGCAGAAAAGGATGAGGTTCCACAAGGAGCTGCTACTACTCACTGTCTCCAACCTTTCTTTCCTCCTTCCTTTCCTGCTTTCTCCCTTGCTTCCTCCCTTCTCCCTCCCAATCCCTTTTGTCTCCTCTCCTCCTTTCCACTCCTTTTCCAAGAAACAACAGTCATCCTCGTTTTCTAGGAATCTGGCAATAACCAAGGAGCACATTTTGGTCTGAGAGCCATCATTACCATTAGTATCTGTTTGATAAGACGCTCAGTAAACAAAGCATTCCCATGGAAAGATAGGTGCCCATGGACTCAACTACAGTCCAAAACTTCTGATGGAATCACAGAATCACAGAACAACCAGGTTGGAAGGGACCCATCGGATCTTCTAGTCCAACCATTCCTATCTAACACTAAACCAAGTCCCTCAAGAACTCATCCACCCGTGCCTTAAACACCCCAAGGGAAGGTGAATCAACCACCAACCTCGGCAGCCTATTCCAATGCCCAATGACCCTCTGTGTGAAAAACCTCCTCCTAATCTCCAACCTAAATCTCCCCTGGTGCAGCTTGAGGCCATTCCCTCTTGTCCTGTCCCCTGTCACTTGGGAGAAGAGGCCAGCTCCCTCCTCTCTACAACCTCCTTTCAGGTACTTGTAGAGAGTAATGAGGTCTCCTCTCAGCCTACTCTTCTCCAGACTAAACAACCCCAGCTCTCTCAGCCGCTCCTCATAGGATCTGTTCTCCAGCCCCTTCACCAGTCTCGTCGCTCTTCTCTGGACTTGCTCCAGAGCCTCAACATCCTTCTTGTGCTGAGGGGCCCAGAACTGGACACAGTATTCAAGGAGCGGCCTCACCAGTGCTGAGTACAGAGGGAGAATCACCTCCCTGGACCTGCTGGTCACACCGTTTCTGATACAAGCCAGGATGTCATTGGCCTTCTTGGCCACCTGGGCACACTGCTGGCTCACGTTCAGTCGGCTGTCGACCAACACCCCCAGGTCCCTCTCCTCCTGGCAGTTTTCCAGCCAGGCTTCTCCCAGTCTGTAGTTCTGCATAGGGTTGTTGTGCCCCAAGTGCAGGACCCGGCATTTGGCCGTGTTAAACCTCATGCCGTTGGACATTGCCCAGCGGTCCAGCCTGTCCAGGTCCCTTTGCAAAGCCTCCCTACCCTCCAGCAGATCGACACTTGCACACAGCTTTGTGTCATCTGCAAACTTGCTAAGGGTACCCTCAATGCCCTCATCCAGGTCATTGATGAAGACACTGAACAGGACTGGACCTAGCACTGAGCCCTGGGGGACATGACTTGTCACTGGCCTCCAGCTGGACTTAATAACATTTACCACCACTCTCTGGGCCCGGCCATCCAGCCAGTTTTCTACCCAGGAGAGTGTGCGTCTGTCCAGGCCAGAGGCTGACAGTTTCTGTAGCAGAATGCTGTGAGAAACTGTGTCAAAGGCTTTACTGAAGTCCAGAAAGACCACATCCACAGCCTTTCCTTCATCCAGCAGCCGAGTGACTTTGTCATAGAAGGCGATCAGGTTGGTTTGGCAGGACCTGCCTTTGGTAAACCCATGTTGACTGGGCCTGATCACCCGGTTCTCTTGTAAGTGCTTCATGATAGCACTCAAGATCACCTATTCCATGACTTTCCCTGGCACTGAGGTCAGACTGACTGGCCTGGAGTTCCCCAGATCCTCCCTGCTACCCTTCCTGTAAATGAGAACTACATCAGCCAGCCTCCAGTCCAGAGGTACCTCCCCAGTCTTCCAGGACTGTTGGAAGATGATGGAAAGGGGTTTGGCCAATACATTCGCCAGCTCCTTCAATACCCTAGGATGTATCCCATCTGGCCCCATAGATTTGTGGGTGTCCAGCTGGCCAAGCAGGGCTCTGACCACCTCCTCTTGTACTATGGGAGCCTCATATTGCTCCTCTGTTTCCCGGGTATCTACACAGAGGGAACAGCTTTCTTTACAATTAAAGACTGAGGCAAAGAAGGCATTAAGTACCTCAGCCTTCTCCTCGTCCCCTGTCACTGCTGTTCCCTCTGAGTCCAAAAGGGACTGTATGGTCTCCCTTGTCCTCCTTTTACTGTTTACATACTTATAGAAAGATTTTTTTTGTTGTCTTTTACAGACTTAGCTAATCTGATCTCTAGTTGAGCCTTAGCCGTTCTGATTTTTTCCCTACATAGCCTCGCTTCCCTCCTGTAGTCCCCGCAAGGGGCCTGTCCCCGCTTCCAGAGCTTATAAATATTCCTTTTTTTCCTAATTTCACTCAAGATTTCCCTACTCAACCAAGCTGTTCTTTTCCCCTGCCAACCTTTTTTCCAGAACACGGGGATGGCTTCCTCCTGAGCTGCCAGGATCTCCTTTTTGAAGAGCTCCCAGCCCTCATGGGCTCCCTTGCCCTCAAGTGCTGTCTCCCAGGAGACTTTACCAACCAGCCTTCTGAAGAGTTCAAAGTCTGCCCTCTGAAAATTTAGTGCTACCGTCCTGCTTAGCACCCTCTTCACTTCCCCTAGAACAGAAAACCCTGTCATCTCATGATCACTTATTCCTAGGCATCCTCTTACTGCCACATCTCCCACAAGGCCTTCTCTGTTGACAAACAGCAAGTCCAGGAGGGCACCTTCCCTCGTAGGTTCATTAACCAGCTGTGCAAGGAAGTTATCTTCCACGCACTCCAGGAACCTCCTAGACTGCTTCCTTTCTGCTCTATTGTACTCCCAGTAGATATCAGGGAGATTGAAGTCTCCCACAAGGACAAGAGGCATTGACTTGGAGATTGATCCCAGCTGTTTAAAGAAGAGCTGCTTCTCCTTGGCTGGGTGGCCTGTAACAGACTCCCATCACAAAATCTCCCTTCTTATGGGCTCCCTTGATCTTAACCCACAGGCACTCAATCTCCTCATCGCCACAGTCAATCTCAGAGGTGTCCAAGTCCTCCCTTACAAAGAGGGCTACTCCACCTCCTCTCCTACCCTTTCTATCCCTCCTGAAGAGTTTATACCCCACCATACCTGAACTCCAGTTATAAGAGTCATCCCACCACGTTTCCGTGATGGCAATGACATCATAGGCACCTTGCCCTACAATGGCTTCCAGCTCTTCCAACTTATTCCCCATGCTGCGTGCATTGGTGTAAATGCACTTCAGCTGAGTTGCCGAGCCTTCAGCCCTCCTAGAGGGGACAGTGTTTGTTCCCAATTGACTATTAACTGGAGTAGCTGATGCCAGAATATCTATATCTCCCTTGCTGAGTGAGGCTGCATTCTCCCCCACTTCCTGTGCGGTGACGTGCTGGTGGTCCTCACCAGCACGCCCCCTCTTAAACTCTAGTGGCCCACGTCCAGGCACGCAGTTGTCTAGCCTGGACTCAATCCCCTCCCCCTTCACACCTAGTTTAAAGCTCGATTTATGAGCTTAGCTAAGTTTTCAGCAAGGGTCTTAGCCCCGGTAGGAGACTCATAGCAGAGGGCCTTAGCCCCACTAAGGCAAGGGCCTTAGCCCCACTAGGAGAATCATAGCAGAGGAAACAAAGATATGAAGTGAAACAAATGCTAGCAGTTCCTGTGAGTGTCTTACTTTCTTATCTGTGAGGACTTTTTTTTAAATGATCATTGCTTCTTTTGGAAGTGGAGATCGTGATACTAGTATGACTGAAGAGACACAGTCAATTACAGGTATCACTAGTGAGTCAAAACACTAAGGGTTACTATGTATTTAATTTTGGACAAGTGAACTGCAGAGTTTGTTGTAGATCATATGTAGTAGAGTGGTGGTAAATGGAGTTAACTCCAGCTGGAGGCCAATTACAAGTGGGGTTCCCCAGGGCTCAGAGCTGGGTCCAGCCCTGTTCAATGTCTTTATCAGTGACCTGAATGAAGGCATCGAGTGCACCCTTAGCAAGTCGGCGGATGACACTAAGCTGGGCAGAAGCATGGATGTGCTGGAGGGTAGAGAGGCTCTACAAAGGGATCCAAACAGGCTGGACTGTTGGGCAGTCCAATGGCATGAGGTTCAACAAGGCCTAATGCCGGGTCCTGCACTTGGGGCACAACAACTCCAAGCCGTGCTACAGACTAGGAGAAGTCTGTCTAGAAAGCTGCCTGGAGGAGAAGGACCTGGGGGTGTTGGTTGAGACCCAACTGAACATGAGCCAGCAGTGTGCCCAGGTGGCCAAGAAGGCCAATGGCATCCTGGCTTGTATCAGAAACTTATATCATGCGTGACCAGCAGGCCCAGGGAGGTTATTCTGCCTCTGTACTCAGCACTGGTGAGACTGCTCCTTGAATCCTGTGTTCAGTTCTGGGCCCCTCAGCACAAGAAGGATGTTGAGACTCTGGAGCAAGTCCAGAGAAGAGCAATGAAGCTGGTGAAGGGGCTAGAGAACAAGTCTTATGAGGAGCTGCTGAGAGATCTAGGGTTGTTTAGCCTTGAGAAGAGGAGTCTGAGAGGAGACCTTATTGCTCTCTAAAATGACCTGAAAGGAGGGTGTGAAGACGAGGGACCTGGCTTCTTCTCCCAAGTGATAAGAGACAGGACAAGAGGGAATGGCCTCAAGCTGCACCAGGGTAGATTTAGGTTGAACATTGGGAAAAAAATTCCCAGAAAGATTTATTTGGCACTGGAACAGACTGCCAGGGAGGAGGTTGATTCAACTTCCCTGAAGGTGTTTAAGGGACAGGTGGGCAAGATGCTGAGGGGCATGGTTTAGTGATAGATAGGAATGGTTGGACTTGATAATCCTGTGGGTCTTTTCCAACCTAGTGATTCTGTGACTCTGAAATCCTGTAAGACAAATTGTCATCTCCTCCACGCAGACATACTTTCCTAAGGCCTTTCATGTTGCCAAGTTTCATTCCTGGGAATAAGAGTCTACTATGAAAATTGGCTGG